>OZ035880.1:60666274-60797789 GCA_964034835.1 Muscina levida | reverse complement strand
GTAGGGGGAGTGGGGGGTCAGTCGGTTATACATTTCATGTTAATAGTATGTTTACAAAAAAAAAAATTTAACTAAGTACCCAATGAAAAATCAAAAGTTATTGTTTTGACAAATATATTATTATTTTAAAGACTACAATTTTTTTAAAAAATTTTATTTCATCGAATCCATTTAGTACCAAAAAATTATTTTTAACCATCTTGGTTGTTTTGTTTTTTTTTCGACATATGAAATTTTAGGCCGCAATTCTTGAGCGATTTTAAAAAGTCCAAATTTTCTTTTGGACATGTAACTTTTTTGCAATTAAAGTCAAAAATTTAGTTTTTCATCGAATTTGAAAATTTTTAAAAACATAACGCTAAGGAATTTTAGAATAAAAAAACGTTCTGCAGACAAGTTTGTTTCCAATAATACAAATAAAAACAATTTTGAAAATCCGTCAGAAAACTCATTTTTCCAACTGTTTAAAACAGTTTTAGGTTGCATGAAAATGACGACAAGAAGTAAAAGTAAATACCACTGTATCCTGGGTTGATCATATATCAAAAATATGCTTGATTTGAAATCCTAGCTGATCCTTTTTTGAAAACATGGATATTTTTCATTTCTGCAGACTGGACCAAAAATCTTTTTACTTTTAAATCAACGTCAGTAAAGAAATTGGACAAATGAGATAAAATCTGATAATTTATTATAAAAGTACAAACACAGGGATTTAATTATTATTCATTTATTGTCTTTTGTGCAATAAAATTTTACATTAAAGGTAAAAAAAACCTAGTTTGATAGATAAAAAGATGAAATTTAGCATGCATAGGAGCACGCTATAGCCTCCAACTAGGACAAATACAGAAATAAATTGTTCCAACCTATTTATCCTTAAAAATATTTAAAGTCCTTTACAAAGTTAATGAAACTGCGGATGATACAATGCAGTTTTCCTATATATATATCACTTGAATATAGTTTTAATCATGGTTCATAATTGGATTCGAATGGTTTTATTGTAAGTTGAAATCAGTTTTTATACCATCATCAACCTTAGGGATGAGGGTATATATCATTTGATACGACCCAAAAGTGTAACACATAGAAGGAGTCACTTTAGACCCTAGGTTTCTTTGAACCAAATTCGATTCATGACTTTTTAAGCCGTTAGAGCCATGCCCGTCTGTGAGTCTGTCTGGCTGTCCGGCTGGTTCGCACGAAAACTTTCGAAAGACGTAACCAAATGTTTTCTAATTTTGCACGATTTATTATTTCCTTAAAACTACTCACGGTATTGCAAATGGGCTACATGGCCCCGCCCCTTCTGGTACCTCCCATACAAATACATCATTCCGCCCACCTTAGAAATCGAGTAATAATATCAATACACCCAACGGGATCGTACCCAAATTCTGTATTTGGTAAAGCTATAAAGTTTTGGAAAAATTTTTGAAAGCCTAGCCACGCCACTTCTGGTACCTCCCATACAAATCTACCTTTACGCTCACTATAGAGATGGAGGAATAATATCAATAAATCAAACGTGATCGTACCAAAATTCTATTTTTAGTAAAGCTATAACAGGATACAGTTTTGAAGAAAAAAATTGTAAGTCTATCCACGTCCCATTTGGTACCTCCGATACACATGTGGTACCGCCCACATTATAAATCGAGTAATATTATTAAAAGACCTAACGCGATGGTGCCCGAATTCTGTATTTGGTAAAGTTCAAGCAGGGTAAAGTTTTGGAGAAAAAATCTGGAAGTCTAGACACGCACCTTATGGTACCTCCCATACAAATGTACCACTCCGCCCACTTTAGAAATAGGGTAATAATATCAATACACTCGACACGATAGTTCCCAATTTCTGGGAATAGGACAAAGTTTTGGAGAAAAATTTGGAAGTCTAGACACGCCCCTTATGGTACTTCCCATGCAAATGTACCTTTCCGCCCACTTTAGGGATGTAGTAATAATATCTATACACCCAACGCAATCGTGTCCAAAATCAGTACTAGTAAAACTATAACACTTTAGAAATCGAGTAATAATATCAATATAATAGAATGTGATTATATATCCTTTTAAAAGTAAAAACAAACATTCCCATTAATAATGTATCACAACTTCACAGCAAAACAAATAATATGGGAAGCCTATTCCGGTACAATCACTTAATTTTCTGGTTGGCAATTTCTAAATATGAATTAAACCAGTACAGAAATTTCAGTCAGTTGAACTGACTGATAAATACCATCACCCAATATAAGATATTGTTTAAGTCTTGAGTTATTGAAATTAACCGATTTGTAATTAAAACCAGTTTGAAAGTTTCAGTCGGGCAACCCAACTTACATTTACCCGTACCCTCAGTAAAACAAATAATTTTCTATTATATTGATATTATTACTCGATTTCTAAAGTGGGCGGAGTTGTACATTTGTATGGGAGGTACGAGAAGGGGTGTGTTAGGCTTCCATATGTATTCTCCAAAACTTTATCCTGCTTAAACTTTACCAAATGCAGAATTTGGGCACGATCGCGTTAGGTCTTTTCATAATATTAATCGATTTCTAAAGTGGGAGGTACCAGATGTGTATGGGAGGTACCAGATGGGGCGTGAATAGACTTCTAATTTTTTTCTCCAAAACTTTATCCTGTTATAGCTTTACTAATTACAAAATTTGGGCACGATTGCCTTGGGTGTACTGATATTATTAGTACATCAGTAAAGTGGGCGGAAAGGTACATTTGTATGGGAGGTACCATAAGGGGCGTGTCTAGACTTCCAATTTTTTCTCCAAAACTTTGTCCTGTTATAATATAACAAAATACAGAATTTGGGCACGATCGTGTCGAGTGTATTGATATTATTACCCTATTTCTAAAGTGGGCGGAGTGGTACATTTGTATGGGAGGTACCAGAAGGGGCGTGTCTAGACTTCCAGATTTTTTCTCCAAAACTTTATCCTGCTTAAACTTTACCAAATACAGAATTTCGGCACGATCGCGTTAGGTCTTTTAATAATATTAATCGATTTCTAAAGTGGGCGGTGACAGATGTGTATGGGAGGTACCAGATGGGGCGTGAATAGACTTCCAATTTTTTTCTCTAAAACTTTATCTTGTTATAGCTTTACTCAAAATAGAATTTGGGTACGATCACGTTTAATTTATTGATATTATTTCTCCATCTCTATAGTGGGCGGAAAGGTAGATTTGTATGGGAGGTACCAGAAGGGGCGTGGCTAGGCTTTCAACATTTTTTCCAAAACTTTATCCTGTTATAGCTTTACTAAATACAGAATTTGGGGACGATCCCTTAGGGTGTATTGATATTATTACTCGATTTCTAAAGTGGGCGGAATGATGTATTTGTATGGGAGGTACCAGAAGGGGCGGGGCCATGTAGCCCATTTGCAATACCGTAAGTAGTTTTGAGAAAATAATAACTCGTGCAAAATTTCAAAACATTTGGTTGCGTCTTTCGAAAGTTATCGTGCGAACCAGCCGGACAGCCACCCGACACACAGACAGACAGACAGACAGACGGACATGGCTCAAACGACTTAAAAAGTCATGAATCGAATTTGGTTCAAAGAAACCTAGGGTCTAAAGTGACTCCTTCTATGTGTTACACTTTTGGGTCGTATCAAATGATATATACCTTCATCCCTACGGGTGATGGTATAAAAACAAATGCTTAGAACAAACACAAATATTGATGATTACTCGATTAATTCTACTTAACGGTTTTACCCTAACTTTGAATCGGAATCGAGAGTGGAATTGAGAATTTTTGAGGCAACTGATTCCGTACTCGATTTCCGAATCGATTCTTTTAACAAGACATGAGACTAAATTAATTAGTTCATTGGATTTGTAAATTACATTCATTAAATATGTTTACGCGGATAATTATCAATCTGACCTCGTACTTTTAAATAGTTAAGTTTTCTCGTACTTTCTATTGTTATCCGCGCTCCTCTCTCTCTCGCTCTCTCTCTCTCTCTATCATTATTCTCTTGCTCTCAGTTATCCCGAAATGATACTTTACATCCCGGTTAGTATCATGTAAATTTACAATACTTTTTTTATTACTCTTGTAAACCCCGAAGCGAAAACGTAAGTTACCCGCAACTTAAACCCCCGAAATCCCTTATTTATCCTTATAAATAAACCATACGTTTTATAACGTTTTTCTAAAATATTAATACTTTTTGTGTTTTTATTTTACCCCGAATATTTCCTGAGAAATTTATTTTGACACGAAACATTTTGGTCCTTCGAGCCGGATACCGAGATCCACCCGCAAGTTAAAATAAATTTCACTAGAAATATATATATTTTCAGAAATTCTCGCCAACTTCCCGAACTAAACGTTTTTTTTTTATAACCAGGAGCTAATTCCCCGATTGTTCCTGTAATTATACACCCACCCCTGTTTACCTTCAGAGAAAGGGTAAGTTAAATGCTTTTTTCTGTGTTTGCAAGTGACAACAGTTAATACCAGCAAATCGCGAATGTGCTCTGAGAACGTTATCCGCGAGTATAAATCTCTCCTTAAATCTCGCTGATTGTTGTTATTGTAATCGCACAATAACACTTACCCGCGTTTACCACTGATCAACATAAACAACCGAGTTAAAATAGAAAACACACACTCTGACAATTCTCTCGCGAATATTCCCTATACTCCCGCATAATTCTCCCTATTTTGCGTACTTTTCCCCGCGATATCACCTTCAATCCAACCAGTGGTTGTTTACTAAAGTGAACCTCTCAGGAATATATTCTCCCTTATAGGACTCTCTGTTCTGCGTTGATTTCCCCGCGATTCCCCTTTAAAACTACTAAGCAATAGTTGTTTATGCGATCGACGCGTATATCGCACAAAACAGAATAAAACACAAGCTTAAATTGTGTCTCGGTACTTTTGTCTCTTCCCCCCGCTAATACTCCCTGACTACATAAGCCGCTGTGTTTAGAAACGATCAACGCGGACATCGCACAAAGCATAGACAACCACAGCTACATATATTCTCTCTCACTGCTGTTACTAATATACAAGTGTGCCCCCGCTGGAACCCCTGAAATCAATAAGCTGCTGTGGTTACAACGATCGATACGGACATAGCATAAAACGGAATGAGAATAACAATAAATATTGTGCTGTGTGTTTTTGAACAATAAGATAACCCGGTTCATATATAGATAATTTAAATTTCACGTTTTTTCTATAATAGATAACGTTACAAATACAATTGTTTTTATAAATCATATAATAACCCGCGAGTCGTATCACACGTTATATATTAGTGTTGTAAACGATTATAAATAACCGGATTTAACGGGTAAAACTCGAAAACCGGCGTTATTTTTACGGGTTTTCGTCCTCATCCGATTAATTTACCCGTGATTAGATACGTAACCTATCAGACACTATTTCTCGATCAATATTAGTGTTGTAATCGAATAAAAATAGCCGGTTACAACGGGTAAAACGTGAAAACCGCCGTTATATTACAGTTTTTACCATCCCATCCGGAAAATTTACCCGTATATAGTCACGAACTGTATTATACACTACTTCCCGACAAATATTAGTGTTGTAATTAACTACGAATAACCGGTAACAACGGGTAAAACACGTAAACCGCTGATATTTTTACGGTTTTTCGCTCTCATCCGAAAAATTTACCCGCATATAGTCACGAATTGCTTTATATACTATTTCTCGACTGATATTAGTGCTGTAATTGACTATAAATAACCGGTTACAACGGATAAAACACGAAACCGGTAATAATTTAAAGAATTCTGTCTACATCCTATAATAACCCGAATATAGCTAATAAATACTTTCGAAACCCGTATTTTTACCGCATTATTATAGATTTTCAAATAACATATTATTCATATAATACTCGATACATTATATTTTCCACAATTTGTAATATAATTTACACTTTAATATAAATGTTTCTCCGAATATCGTACGGATATATTATTTTGTGAAATACTGCGACATTTTTTGGTATACTATCTCGATCTTTTGCTATTATTTGTTGATTTCTTTTCGTACCTCCCCGTTATTAAATATATTTTCGCATCAAACATGACGACATTTAACGATTTAATCCGTTTTACCTACCGTTTGAACGAATTTGAAGCCCTTTTGGCTGGTATTCCCCCTAGTGAGCATAAATTAGGATCACTAGCGGTACACAAAAAGGAATTAAACCGGTTATGGGAGCCAATAAGAGAGATTTACGACGAACTCTTATTGGAAGCGGAAGGTGACTCAGAACTACCTGTAACCGAAATCAGGAATAAATATTTAAACTCGTACAAAACATATGCTCGTGGTATGACTTTTCTTTCGGAATACCGTCGACAATTAGAAACTCCCACTCCTCCCGTAGAGCAACGTTCACAGCCGCCAGTATCAATACCACCTCCGATTATTAATCTTCCCCCGTGTGATATTGAAATATTTTATGGCGATTATGTCAACTGGCCAACTTTTCGAGATATGTTCTCGGCCCTTTACAAAAATAATGCTCGATTAAGTCCCGTAGAGAAACTATATTATCTACTACAGAAAACTAAGGGTGAGGCACATGGCATTATCAAAACGTGTCCCCTTACGAACGATGGCTTTGCTCTAGCATGGCAAAATTTAGAAGATCGTTATGAAAATAAACGAGTTCTCATAAATGCCCAGTTGAAAACATTATTCAATATTTCTCCGATCACGAAAGAAACAGGGCCAAACTTAAAAGACTTACAGAGAACGATCAATGATTGCATATCGAATCTGACACTGCTTAATATTGACACGAAAAATTGGGATGTAATTTTTGTATATCTTTGTTCGACCAAGTTACTCTACCCCATAGGCAGAGAGTTAGCCTATGGGAACAAAATATACCACGTGGCTCCGCGCTTCCTAAATGGTCAGATATGGATTCATTTTTGACCACCCGCTACCACACGCTGGAATCAGTATCAGATATACGAGGAAGTCATACAGATAACACCCCGAAAACCGAAAAGGCATCTTCCCCGGGAAAGCCCATAAATGATGGTAGAAGAATTCGATCATATGCGACGAGTGCTCAAGGCAACACAGCACAAGGCATTGGTAAATGCATTCTGTGTTCCGGCCGTCATCCACTCAGACTCTGCCCGACTTTTCTCAGACATACTGTTCAAGAAAGATTTACAACCATAAAACGATTAAAGTGCTGCACAAATTGTCTCGCCACTTCTCACGAATTAAAAAATTGTAAAAGCCCGAATGTTTGTTTTATGTGCAAGCAAAAACATCATTCTCTATTACATCGTGACGGTAGTTCAAATGTTTCTGATGTGTCAGAAGAGCATAATGTTAACCCGACGTCTATCACATCTGAAACCGCACAAGGTCCCCCTGATGGACCCGGTACTTCCTCTTCATCCCGTTCTTTGCAGTCATTCCACACACAAATTAGAAACGACGCGTCCTCAAAGATTGTTCTAGGTACCACGACTTGCCAATTACAATCCGACGATGTAACTCGTTCAGCTCGTATATTAGTTGACCCCGCATCTCAGGCTACATTTATTTCCCGGCAAATGCAAAAAGAACTATTTATTCAAACATATTCTGCCCCGAGTACCGAAATATCCGGCAGTGTTGCGGCCACAACTTCGGAGCGTTGTAAAATTACACTCGCATCAAACGTTGAACCCGAATTTAAATTCGAAACTGAGGCATATGTAGTTGATAAACTTAATTCCTGCTCACAATATTGCCCCGAAAATTCCTCGATGGAAATGGATTTACTTCTTGGAGGTGATATATATCCGCACATAATTCTACCCGATATTAGAAAACATCCTGATGGCAATGCAGTTGCGCAGAAGACTGTATTCAGTTGGATAGTCAGCGGTAGAGTTCATAAATGTAAACGAAATAACTCGGCATATTCGATTGAAAAGCACGAAGATATCGTATCATACCCGAAGATATCGTATCATACCCCGCATCGACAAAATGTCATCACCGATAAAACTGCAGGTCCAACTTATTTATATGCTCGGCCTCTGCCGCAAAAAGAACTATTAACTACTAACTCGAACAATGAGATATTTAAGAAACACACGAATAAAGAATGCCCGAAAACCGACGTACCCCCTTATTCTCGACCGAACACGATGAATATCTCGAGGGTAAAAAAAAAGTTCTGCATCCCAATCAATTTAATTCTGGAAACAGAGCATACTATTCGAAAATATAAATTACCTCGACATCGCTGTCGACACGATAAAACATCGAATACAAATCCCACAAAGTCTCGAACACTGCGTTGGAATGCTACAGATAATAGCTTCTATGTTTACCCCGTTACGCAGGCAACGAAAAATTATGCGATAAAAGGCCCCTCGGAAATCCCCAAAAGTTTTAATCCCGAAAATTGGCTTTCCCAATGGAACGTTTTGGATAAACGCATTAGTCAACGGAATCAATCTCCCGCATAATCCCGAAATAATATTCAAGAATAAATGCAATCAAAATTGCTGCCCTCTATGTGTTCGCGCCATCTCTTGCCCCGTTTCGAGATAAAATCGCATTAACTTGCATCCCAAACAAAAGTAACGCCCATTAATTATGTATTACCCCGCTTAGAGCTCTTTGGAGACTCTTTAATGGCCAAATATATTGAATCTTTTGATTCCACTGTGGAATTATTCCACTCTAGTATTATTACTAGTACGAAATCCCGAATGCCATTGGCCTACTTTTGTTGCGAATAGAGCGGCAGCCACTACAAAAAGTTGGAACTAAGATCTGGTCGCACGTTGATACCAATGACAACCCGACAGACTTTTAAAGCTTAATTATTAGCATAATGTATAATTTACCGAACAAATCACAAATTAGTGCGCTGAATTTGCCTCTAAAAACCCGATAAATATGCCATAGCACGTTTCCCAACTTTCCCCGTGAAATAAGCATTATATACAATTTTATAAGCGAGTCTCGAGATAGTAAAATGCCTCCAACGAAATGTAACCTCAGATGGATACAGTAAAACGGCTTATCCAGCGTGTATAATGGAACCATTGCTTTGAGAAACTACAATTTTCGAATCTTTCGTAGTACTGCGGAAAGCTCTTTTCCCGAATAAGTAGATAATAGAATACTTTCAGGCACATTTTCCCGTTTTATACCTTGGTACTTTTCGTATTCCATAACCCGCATTAATATATTTTCTCCCCTTTTTCTTTCTTTTATCTATTATTTTCAGTTTTTCGTTTTATTTTTTTTTTATTCCCGTCAGATGTAGGTTACTCACCCAGAATCGCCAAGCCCTGGACGACGTGTGCCCGAACTACCGTAAACGCAGTAATCCACCCTATGCGTCGATAATTGGGTCTTGGACAAGATCAGCACCCCGTTTTAGGCCGTACCATGCTGAAAATCAACTACAACAATACCCCGTAGTTTTTAAGTAAATGAATTGTTACTTATTCCCCGAATTCCTCGCAATAGCTCCTAACCTCCTTTGTTGTAATCCTGCAAGGGGGGCGGGATGTTTACGCGGATAATTATCAATCTGACCTCGTACTTTTAAATAGTTAAGTTTTCTCGTACTCTCTATTGTTATCCGCGCTCCTCTCTCTCTCTCTCTCTCTCTCTCTCTCTCTCTATCATTATTCTCTTGCTCTCAGTTATCCCGAAATGATACTTTACATCCCGGTTAGTATCATGTAAATTTACAATACTTTTTTTATTACTCTTGTAAACCCCGAAGCGAAAACGTAAGTTACCCGCAACTTAAACCCCCGAAATCCCTTATTTATCCTTATAAACAGCTATGGGCACCACTACATTGAAAGCTTTGCATTTGTGACATTGTATTGGTTTGTTTATGTTGTTTTGCTCTTTGCATTGAAAAAAATGTTGCACTGAAAGAAATTATATGACAAATTGAAAAAGCAGAATAAACGATGATTAAATTTGTGGGAAATCCTGATTATTTGTTTTGTTTCTTGTTATTGTATTAAAAAAAAACATTCATTTGCATATCGTAAAAATTAGAAAATTCCCACGTTTCACTTAAAAACAAAATCAAATACAATAATTCATTTTTTAATTTAAAAACTGTTTTAAAAACTTTGCAAAAATGAAAAATTGAGTGTATACATGTAGAAAATATTTTGTTTAAGGCTGAATAAATGCAATAAGTTTATCAAAATCTATGTCAATGTTTGAAGTTTTTATACGAAGAAGATTTTCTAAATTTGTATCAGTCAATAGGTGCCTGTTTTTGCTTTTAACAAAAACCATTTCGGAAAATGCAGACTCACAGCCATATGTTGTTCCAAATATTGAAAATAAGTTGTAAATTTTGTTTTTCAGAACGGGATATTTGCTGCTTTCGATTTGACGCCAAAATTGAATTGAATTCCGCGCTCTAACGGAAGGAATGCATCTTTCTGAAGCTTTTCGAGTTCAAATTGAGCTTTTTCGTCATTGAAATTCAAAGAACAAAGAAGAGGATTGCGATATAGCTCAATTAAATCTCGAATTTTTTCAAAATCGAGAAAGGAATACTGTATTTTTGCAATTAGATCGTTGAAAAATTCATAAAATTCTGGTAAATTGGACCACATATCAAATTCTAAGCAGGTTGCTTTAGTTTTAGGAAAGAAAGATAAATCATTTGTTTTAAATTGAGTAAAAAGATTTGACAGACGACTTTTAAAATCGTCGACAGATGCAATAAGGTCAAATATTAACTTTTTCTTTCCTTGCAAGCTTAAATTAAGCTGACACAAATGAAATAAGATATCACAGAAAAATGATAAGTTTAATAAAAATGTACTGTCTTGCAATTTAATTGCTAAACTTTCATTTGCATCTGTCGGGTACTTCTTAAAGAATTCAATTATTTCTTTTCTTAGGTTAAAAAATCTCTCAATACACTTCCCCTTACTTAACCAGCGTACTTCAGTATACAAAAGCAGATCACTGTGTTCGGCTTTCAGTTCTTCCAGAAATGCCCGAAACTGCCTATGCACTAGTGCCTTGTGACCACTTCTTATATTTTGTATAACTTTTATTACAACGTCCATTGTCCCTTTCATGTTGACAGACTTAGCAAATAGATTTTGCTGGTGAAGAAGGCAATGAAAAGTGGGAACATTAACATCATTCTTATGTAATTGACCCACAAAGCCAATGTTAGTTCCAACCATAACATTGGCGCCATCAGTGCAAATAGACGAAAGCTTATCTTTATTTGCAAAAGAAAAAACTTTTTCATTGACTGCATCATAAATGTCTTTGCCTTTCACATTGCTCCTCATTCCAATTAAAGACAACATACCTTCTGATATTTCAAAATTTCTATTTACTGATCTATAACATATCAAAAGCTGACTAGTATCGTTTATGTCTGTACTTTCATCTAAACAAAGAGAAAAGTATACAGAATCAACAATATTTTGTTTTGTTTGAAGGTACAGAAAAGATGATATATCTTCGGTTCGCCTTGCAATAGTCCTACGAGACAAGGGAACGTTTTTTATGATTTCTGACATTTCTTTGCCTTTCTCTCCAAAGCATTCCAACATGTCAGCAGTTATTTCTCTTAAGAAGGACCCATCTTCTAAAGGTCTTCCTTTTTTTGCTAGTGCAAAACTTACTACAAAAGAAGCTTTGAGTTTTGCCTTTACAAGTGAGACGTCTTCTTCGCAGCTGTTACTGTTTTGTTGCACACTATTTTGCAGTTGATCGGTGTCGTTGTTTAGTTGTACATTATTTTGCTTTTCTATAAAAGCAAGCTTAATTTCAGATAATTTAAGGAACCTTTCTTCGTTTTTTAAATTCTCATATTCTTTATGGATGGCAAAATAATGTCTTCGCAAACAAAATTTTGTATTATTTTTCAAAACCCTAAAACAAATCATACATTCTGGTTGACCAAAAGTATTAAGACCAAAAAAAAAATCATACTCATATTGTGTTTTAAACATTTTTATTGAGTTTATTAAAAAGTTAAAAGAACAAAAAATAGATAATAAAAGCAAATTTTTTTTTAATTCAGTAATTTTTATATACTAAAGTAGTTAAAAAATCTTTACTCTAATTTAAATAAATAATAAAGGCACAATAATGAGTATAAAACGAACGTGTTAAAAAACACTACCTATTTTCGACGAAATAAATTGCTTAACAATTTTGTTGCTAGAATAAATTTTTTACCATGTACATTTGTACGCTTTGTTTTTTTTCTCATTTCATGACATGCGACGCACGTCTGCTTCGTTCGAAATGTTCTGCTAGACTAAACACAATTTCTTTTCTCTGCTTCGCTCATCAGTTTTGTGTATGTACACATCGTTCGCTCTTTTTGCACTTTGATTTTGCACTTGCCCATAGCTGCTTATAAATAAACCATAAGTTTTATAACGTTTTTCTAAAATATTAATACTTTTTGTGTTTTTATTTTACCCCGAATATTTCCTGAGAAATTTATTTTGACACGAAACAAAATATGTATACTGTGGTAGTCGAAAAAATGAACAAGACAGGACCCGGTGGTTTTAACCTAATTTTTAAGTTACAATGACGGTTTCGTACACAATTTTTTTAAGTTGTTTTTTTTACTTTGAGTAGTGTTTTAAGCGGTGGAATATATTTTCGATAAGCTATAGTTGGGATTTCGGATAATCTTGACTGATTTAAAACAACTTTGCCGAAGACGGTATATCCGAAAATCTAACTATAATCTGCAATAATCGATTTGAGCCCATAAACACCAAACAGTGTTCTTTTTCACTGAATGTAATCTACAAATCCAAAGAACTAATTAATTTAGAACTGTATTATTTGTTAGTTTTAGTCGATCGTATTGTATATTATTATTAATTTAGTGTCTAGTGTATCAAATGATACATCAAATTCGGCTAACGATCAGAAAAGTGTTTTTTATTGTTTGATATTTTTGGTCAAATTCAGTGTGTCACGCACTAGGATGACGCGTTTCGAACTCCATGGCGAGTTCATCTTCAGACCCCTTTGTGACGAACTGATGCACAATGGTACATCATAAGCTGTATATATATATGTCATTTCACCATTTTTTTCGAAAAGTCATTGGGATAATATATTTTATAATTCTAATTAAAAAAAAAACAAAAAATTTGGTATATAAAGCTTGAAAATTGATAGACGTTTAGGGGTCGCGCAAAATCGTTTAAGGTTTTTGGCTGCAAAAAGGCAAAAATACTATTTACTTATATGATTAAAAGTTTTGATATGCTTGACCGATTTTGGTAAGAGGGGCAGGGGCGTGTTGCAGAAGGAGGACCCAGATTTTAATGAAGAGGAGGTGTTAGAGCGGCGGATACGATTCCCCCAGTGGTCTACAGCAAAATATCATGATGTGTTCGTAGGTCTTCACGTAATATGAGTCGCAAACCTGAAGGTGGTTCTGGAAGATTTGACGCATGGACCAAAGGTGGTCAATATTGTAGATCTCCGTATAACATGAAATGGTATGATGACCGTTTATATGAGCTTAGACGGTGGAGCTGAGATGGTAGGTTGAACACCAAAATTACTGGTCGAATGTAGTAAGTACTGCAATTGTTGTAATAAATTAATTACACCATCGCCCTTAGAGATGAAGGTGTGTGTATATCATTTGATACGACCCAGAATGTAACACATAGAAGGAGTCACTTTAGACCCTAGGTTTCTTTGAACCAAATTCGATTCATGACTTTTCAAGTCGTTTGAGCCATGTCCGTCTGTCTGTCTGGCTCGTACGCACGATAAATTTCGAAAGACGCAACCAAATGTGTTGATTTTTTGCACGTGTTAATATATCCCCAAAACTACTTGCGGCATTGCAAATGGGCTACATGGCCCCGCCCCTTCTGGTACCTCCAATACAAATACATCATTCCGCCCACTTTAGAAATCGAGTAATAGTATCAATACATCTAACGGCATCGTACCCAAACTCTGTAATTAGTAAAGCTATTACAGGATAACGTTTTGAAAAAAAAATTTGAAGTCTAGCCGCGCCTCTTCTGGTACCTCCCATACAAATGTACCTTTCCCCCACTTTATAGATGGAGTAATAATATCGATAAATCCAACGCGATCGTACCTAAATTCTTTCTTTAGTAAATCTATAGCAGGATACAGATTTTCAGAAAAAAAATTAAGTCTAGCCACGCCCATCTGGTAACCCCCATACACATCTGGCACCGCCGAATTTAGAAATCAATTAATATTATAAATAGACCTAACGCGATCGTGCCCAAATTCCGTATTTAGTTAAGTTCGACAGGGTTATGTTTTGGAGAAAAAATCTGGAAGTCTAGACACTCCCCTTCTGGTACCTCCCATACAAATGTAGCACTCCGCCCACTTTAGAGATGGAGTAATAATATCAATACACTCGAGACGATCATGCCCAAATTCTGTATTTTGTTTAGTTATAACAGGATAAAGCTTTGGAGAAAAATTCTGCAAGTCTAGACACTCCCCTGCTGGTACCTCACATACAAATGTACCACTCCGCCCACTTTAGAAATCGAGTAATAATATCAATATAATAGAATTTTTTTGTTTTACAGAGGGTGATGGTGTATGTAAGTCGGGTTGCCCGACTGAAACATTCTTATTGGTTTTATAAATCCACTCCAGCGCCACATAGCAGTAGGAAATTACATTGAAACCTATTCATACAAAATTTCATAAAAATCGGTCTAGCCTTTCCGGAAAATTGCTATTAAAAAACACTGTAACACTAGATTTATATATAAAATGTGCTAAACACATTTTTTTTATCATTTCAAGTCTATTGTAGGGGGGATTATATTATTTAACTACAAATTTATTTTATTTATATGTTTGTATTATTTTTTATATTGAAGTACTTATCTAAATTGAAATAAATATTTAAAATATTAAAAAAAAACCTTCTAATATCACAGTTTGCATGAATCGTTTTCAAATAACAAAATCAGTAAAATTTAATATCAACTTTGATCTAAATATGTATGTTGACGGTGTAAATAACACAAAAACCTTTGATAAACGGTTTTAAAAATAATGATGTGGATTTGTTTATTCAATTTGTAGACCCTTCTACTCCGTTCAACAATTAAAATTATAATGAAAAACCAGTACAGAAATTTCAGTCAGGTAAACTGACTGATAAATACCATCACCCAATATAAGATATTGTTGATGTCTTGAGTTATTGAAATGAATAGATTTTTAATTAAAATAAAATTACTTATGTATATTTTTTCCCATGCTTGTGGTGCAAAATCGTCCAAAACTTTACTTATTTGTGTAGGGGGTATAGGTGCCGGTTTGGAATTTATGTGAGAAATATTAATTTTTCAAAAAAATTTAATTTTGATAGGGGGTATCACAAGAGGTGAACCGATACAGTCCTTATTCATTCCTAACTCAAATTTTCATACGTACAACTTACGAATAATTTGACTGAATTCAGTGCACTTACAAAAAAAGATATGTATGTAAGACTATAGGGGTGAGTTCGGTCCTTTGTGTGGGACGTACCAGAAGGGATGTGTCAAATAGTAAGGTTTTCTGAGGTTTCGCCTCCTATCACAATATAAATTAACCCACTAATTTTCATTACCCCTCAAATGTCCGTTTGGAAGTTATGGGAGAATTATTAATTTTCCAAAAATAGGTAATTTTGTATGGGAGGTACCAGAAGGGGTGTGTCAAATAGTTAGGTTTTCTAGGGTTTTGCCTCCTTTAATAACATAAATTAATCGACCAATTTTCATTACCCCCCAAGAGTCCGTTTGGAAGTTATAGGAGAAATATTAATTTTCCAAAAATAGGTAATTTTGTATGGGAGGTACCAGAAGGCGTGAACTGATATAGTCCATATTCATACCTGAGTCTAATTTTCATAAGCAAACATCATACGCAAAATTTGAGTGATCTCAGTTTACTTACAAAAAAGATATGTATGTAAAACTATAAGGGTCAATTCGGTCATTTGTATGGGAGGTACCAGAAGGGGTGTGTCAAATAGTTAGGCTCTCTGAGGTTTCGCCTCCTATCACAACATTAATTTATCGACCAATGTTCATAACCCCCCATGTGACTGTTTTGAAGTTATTGGAGAAATATATAATTTCCAAAAATAGGTCATTTTGTATGGGAGGTACCAGAATGCGTGAACCGATATAGTCCATATTCATACCTTAGTCTAATATTTACAAGCAAACATCATACGCAAAATTTGAGTGATCTCAGTTTATTTGCAAAAAAGATATGTAGGTAAAACTATAAGGGTCAATTCGGTCATTTGTATGGGAGGTACCAGAATGGGTGGGGCACAGGTTTCGGTTTTCTTAGGGTTTGTCTACTTTTGCAAGATAAATAAACTCACCAAATTCAAACATCTTCCGGTTGTCCGTTTGGAAGTTATGGAAGAAATATTAATTTTCCAAAAATAGGTAATTTTGTATGGGAGGTACCAGAAGGGGTGGGGCTATGCAGCCAATTTACAATCCCATAAGTTCGTTTTGCAAAATATTGATACTGGTAAATTTTCATACCGATCCGTTAAGGTTTACTCGAGTTATCCTGCTGACCAGCCATCCAGCCAGCCAGCCAGCCAGCCAGCCAGCCAGCCAGCCAGCCAGCCTGCCAGCCAGCCAGCCAGCCAGCCAGACAGACGGACATAGCTCATTCTTCTTAAAAAGTTCTGAAACGAATTTGGTCTTAAGATACTTGGGGTCTAACTAGTCTCCTTTAATGCGTTACACTTTTTTTCGTATCAAATGATATATACCCTCATCCCTAAGGGTGATGGTATAATTACGACAAGCCGTAGACAAAACAACAAAAGTTCAAATACAATTTAACAAATTTCGAATTCATAAATAACACAAGTAAAAACAACAATTTCCCGCCCCCGTGAATTGACTCCGGAAATTCACCAACCAGTAGTAAAGTCAAGTTTCACCAATTTAGATACGGGTTGTTTCATAATTCCGTCTTGAGTTCGAACATCTGCCGATCTTACAGCGCCATCATTGCCTGTATAAATCTTTATAATACGACCACGTTTCCATTTCGATCTAGGAATGCTTCCATCGCACACCAATATAAGATCTCCAACTTGGAGAGGGCGAATAGGTAGACACCACTTTGTACGACGTGTTAAATCTGGCAAATATTCCCTAATCCAACGACCCCAGAATCCATTTTTCAAATTTTGAAGTATGCGCCATTGTTTTCTCGAGTTCATTTGTTCCATGTTAAATTTGGCAGGAGTTTGAGTGGAGTTTGTACAACCCAGCCAAAAGTGATTTGGTGTTAATGGTTCAGGGTCTTGAGGACCAATTAGAAGATGTATCAAAGGTCTTGAGTTGACTATATTCTCAGCCTCGATCAAAAAACTTTGGAAGACTTCTAGTTTAGGAACTGAACAATTGATCAAAACTGCGAGCGATTTTTTAATTGATTGTATTAATCGTTCCCAAGCACCACCAGAAGAAGGATCATATGGAGTGTTAAAAATCCATTTTATACCGAGTGGTGTTAAAAACGTGGTAATTTCATTATGATCCAAAAAATTTGCTTCATTTTTCAACAATTTGTTTAGTCCGACAAAATTCCTTCCATTGTCGCTGCGAATTTGTAAAGGTACTCCTCTTCTGTTTAAAAAATTTCTCAGACTTAATACAAATGCATCTGATGATAAATCTGAAACGGTTTCCAAGTGAACCGCTCTTGTTGTAAGACAAGTGAATAGTGCCACCCAACGTTTCTCAATACTGCGTCGTATTTTAACGTCGAACGGTCCGAAAATATCTACTCCAGCATATGAAAAAGGACGGACAAAAGAAGCAACTCTATCCTTTGGCAGTACACCCATTTGTGGTTGTTCTGGTTTTGCCTTTCTCGTTCTACATACGACGCATTGAGCTTCTACACATTTCAATAATTTCCGTATGCAGGGAATCCAAAACCTTTTTCTGACATAACAAATCACATTGGCCGAAAACTGATGACTATTTTTCTGATGATAGTATTCTACAATCAACCGAGAATACCTTTGATTTTTTGGTAGAATTATAGATCTTCTCTCATTTTCGGAGAGGACTGTTGCTATTTCTAGACGACTATTTACTAGGTTGATTCTTATTTGGCAAAAAAAAAATGTTTTTGGAATTTTTCATGGGCCAAGTTAAAATTTTATTAAGACGTACAAAAAAACTATGTGAATTTTTTAATTTTTTTCTTAAAGGTTTAGGGGTCGCTACCGGGGTTCGAAATTCAAAATTTTACCGTCATCCTGAGGGATAAGCTGAATAACTCGAGTAAACCTTAACTGATCCTTATGAAAAATTTTCAGTATTAATAATTTCCATAACGAAGTAACGGAATTGTAAATGGGCAGAATTGCCCCACCCCTTCTGGTACCTCCCATACAAAATTACCTATTTTTTTGATAATTAATATTTCTCCCATAACTTTCAAACGGGCAGATGGATAGCATTTAAACTTGGTCAGTTTAATTACCTTTTAACAACAGATAAACCCCCAGAAAATCAAAACCTTTCTCACACCCCTTCTGGTACCTCCCATACAAATAACCGAATTAACCCGCATATTTTTACCTACATATCTTTTTAGTAAAAATACTGAATTCAATAAAATTGTGTGTGAGATGAACATATGCCAAAATTTGACTCGTGAGTGACTATGGACTATATAGGCCAACCCCTTCTGGTACCTCCCATACAAAATTACCTATTTTTAACCAAATTATTTTTTACCAATAATTTCCAAACGGACAGCTGGATGGCATTTAAGCTTGGCAAGTTTAATAACCTTGTAATAACAGATAAACTCCCAGAAAATCAAAACCTTTGTCACACCCCTTCTGGTACCTCCCATACAAATGACCGAATTAACCCCCATATTTTTACCTACATATCTTTTTAGTAAAAATACTGAATTCAATAAAATTGTGTGTGAGATGAACACATGCCAAAATTTGACTCGTGAGTGACTATGGACTATATAGGCCAACCCCTTCTGGTACCTCCCATACAAAATTACCTATATTTAGACAAATTATTTTTTACCAATAATTTCCAAATGGACAGCTGGATGGCATTTAAACTTGGTCAGTTTAATAACCTTGTAATAACAGATAAACCCCCAGAAAATCGAAACCTTTGCCATACTCCTTCTGGTACCTCCCATACAAATGGCCGAATTAACCCCTATATTTTTACATACATTTTTTTGCAAGTATGCTGAATTCGTTTATATATTGCTAAAGATATACGCTTATTGTTATTTTACTAATGCTTATCTTAAATATAAATCTAGTTTAATGAATGTTATTAGATATTCAACATAGATAATGCAATGCTATTGTCTTGCCCCCCCTCCACTAATTTGCAGTCCAACTTTGGAATTTTACAGTACAGTTAATATGAAATGATTTATTTCAAATTTTTTCATCAGTTTTTGTTGTATTATTACTTAAAAAGGTACATTTAGAAAATAAAAATTAAATTAAACAGTTAAAAAATAATATTAAAATAAAAATTTAATATATTAATATTAAACATGTATTCATTGCATGAAAACCTTAACATTAAAAAATATAATTATAAACAACTGTATTACTGCTTACAATTTTCTTTAAATTTGAAAATATTGTAAAATATTATTTACACATGGTAGATTTTGTGGATCTGAATATTTTTTTTCTAAATTCTTTCACCAATAATAATAGGAAAAACTTCTGTTCTCCATAATGTGTATGCAATTTATTGTATTCCTGCATCAAGGCCACTCCGTGTTCAGCAATATCATTAACAACCTTCAACCTAGACCGAACTAATTCTTTACTTAATTTAAAGTCTGCATCTTGCTCCCAATCTTCAACATTTTTTTTAGGAAACCCGATTTAATACCCGTTATGCTGAAAAAACTAAGAGTATTGTTGGATACAAAATGCTCAAGACTTTTGGAATGTAGTAGGTTTGCATCCAATGTAACTCGTTTTTCTGGATTATCTACTCCTTCTATGTTTAAAGCATTTACCATCTTCTTCTTAATTTGATGAGAAACTTTGTCATCAAAAATGCAAATCCAACTAGCTCTTCCTAAAAATACCAGAGATGACCTAAAATTTTTTTAAGGCTATTGCCGCTGTCTCTTTATTAATTGTAGCATAAGACTTCAAGTCTTTTAATAACTGGAGGTCATTTCTTGAAGCAGAAGGTCCAGAAGTGGATTCAAACCAATATTTAAGGTAAATATTAATTATAAAACTGCAAACATCCTGTATTCCACATAATTCGCTTTTGTTTAACTTGAACTGCTCTCAGAATAAATATATTTTTAAGGAATATATTACCTTAGCCTTCCATTTAGCACGGTGAAGACCTGCTGGTGCTCTGAAGAATTTTTGTGTTTTTGGAACATCCCGCAGAATATTATTGTCAGCTTAAGTAGCTCTTTGTAGTCCTCTCGTGGCTGAAACTCTTTAAGCTGATTTTCGGCAAAACAAATAGCATTCGCAGAATTCTTTACTTGTCTTAATATGAGATCATCCGATATGCCAGGTTTAAAATTGGAATGATCAACTTTTGTCCAGGCATTTTTAAACCTCTTAAAAAATAATATTACAGGACCGGTTGATATTCCCGAAATACAATGCATAAATCATATTATATGACTTCTACGTTTAAAACTTTTAAGTTAACCTATGAAAAAATCAAAATTTTCTGTCAAATAATTAGCATAAATATGTAAAACTATGAGGGTGAATTCGGTCATTTGTATGGGAGGTACCAGAAGGGGTGTGACAAAGGTTTCGATTTTTTGGGGGTTTATTTGTTATTACAAGGTAATTAAACTGACCAAGTTTAAATGCCATCCAGCTGTCCGTTTGGAAATTATTGGTAAAAAATAATTTGTCTAAAAATAGGTAATTTTGTATGGGAGGTACCAGAAGGGGTTGGCCGATATAGTCCATATTCACTCACGAGTCAAATTTGTGCATGTGTTCATCTCACACAAAATTTTATTGAATTCAGTATTTTTACTAAAAAGATATGTAGGTAAAAATGTGGGGGTTAATTCAGTCATTTGTATGGGAGGTACCAGAAGGGGTGTGACAAAGGTTTTGATTTTCTGGGGATTCATCTGTTACTGCAAGGTTATTAAACTGGCCTAGTTTAAATGCCATCCAGCTGTCCGTTTGGAAATTATTGGTAAAAAATAATTTGGTTAAAAATAGGTAATTTTGTATGGGAGGTACCAGAAGGGGTTGGCCTATATAGTCCATAGTCACTCACGAGTAAAATTTTGGCATGTGTTCATCTCACACAAAATTTTATTGAATTCAGTATTTTTACTAAAAAGATATGTAGGTAAAAATATGGGGGTTAATTCGGTTATTTGTATGGGAGGTACCAGAAGGGGTGAGACAAAGGTTTTGATTTTCTGGGGGTTTATCTGTTATTACAAGGTTATTAAACTGGCCAAGTTTAAATGCCATCCAGCTGTCCGTTTGGAAATTATTGGTAAAAAATAATTTGTTTAAAAATAGGTGTAATTTTGTATGGGAGGTACCAGAAGGGGTGGAGCAATTCTGCCCATTTACAATTCCATAACTTCGTTATAGAAAATATTAATACTGAAAAATTTTCATAAGGATCAGTTAAGGTTTACTCGAGTTATTCTGCTTATCCCTCAGGATCACGGTAAAATTTTGAATTTCGAACCCCGGTAGCGACCCCTAAACCTTTAAGAAAAAAATTAAAAAAATTCACATAGAGTTTTTTTGTACGTCTTAATAAAATTTTAACTTGGCCCATGAAAAATTCCAAAAACATTTTTTAAGACTCACCCTACTATTTACCCTAATAATTCCCCTGTTATCAATATAGGGATTAAGGGAAACCAAATCACTGGACTTCAAAATATTTTTCTCAGCTGTTAAACAAGAGTACTCCATACTTAAACATTTCTTCTGAATCTCCCGACATATAATCGTTTCAGCTTTTTCTTCCTCATCAACGGTTAGCTCGCCCATTAAAGTTTGTTCTGCTGTTAAACGGCTACGAATATTTCTGCGAAATCTGAGCATCCATGCAACCTGCCGACGTATTTTTAGATATCTTGAACTTCGATTAACAATTGTTTCAATTATGTCATAGCAGTTTATTGAGGTTAACACAACTTCTTTATGTATGAGTTATTCTTCTGATTTGTCTTCTTTCATTGCTAAATCACTTTGTAAAGGCCAAAGAAAATCCGCTCTATTTTTCCAAATATTATTGGGGTCATACTTAATTGGAAACTTCGCTTTTGTAGCTTTATCTGCAGGATTTTGGTCTGTTGGACACCAATGCTATTCAGCAACGTGCAACGTACTGCTTATATCTTCTTTGGCTAGAACGTATCCATCTGATTACCGTATGCGAATCACTCCAAAAGTATATAGTGTTTGGAATTATGTCATGATATTTGACTATGGCCTCCTTTAATCGCACGGCCATCTCTGCCGCTTGCAGTTCTAGTGGCGGAATAGAATGAAACCGTAGTGGAGCACATGATGATTTCCCCATTACAAACGAAACATTAATATAATTGTTTGACGCAAACCGCCAGTACGCAACTGCTGCCATAGCTTGTTCGCTGGCATCGCAGAAAACGCGAAGTTGAACTCCATTATCACACCCCTTAAAGTAAAATCTTGAAATTTCAAATTGTTGCAAGCTCCGCAATTCCTGCAGCTAACTTTGAAACTTCCTATATATATCTGCAGGGAGTTTGTCATCCCAACCAATTCCAGATTTCCACGTTCACACAACTGTTAACCTTTTCAATTCCAAGTTCTCTAGCAACGATATCAGAATTTGTAATATGTAAAATTATATTGTGCATTTCAAAACCTCCAGCTTCGTGAATTGTTCTTACTTCTTTAACAACATTTACGGCTTCCTCTTCGGTGTCAAAGCGGTCAACGTAATCATCAACGTAATGCTTTTCCAATATGCCTATTACAGCTCGTGGATATTTATCCAAAAATTCTATAGCATTCTGATTTTTGACAAATTGAGCTATAGTTAGAGAACATGTTGCTCCGAATATCATTCGTTGCATTACATACGTCTTGACAGACTTTGAGGAATCCCCATTTCTCCACAAAAAACGTTGTACATCTTGATCTTCCTGTAAGATTTGCACTTGATGTTAATATCAGGGCCAGCGAGCAATGTTTTATTAAGAGAAACTCCAAAAATTTCCGCGGAAGCATCAAAGATAAACCTTAGCTTCATTTTATTTGGATTAATAACTCCGAAGTGAGGTAGATAATTTCAAATGCTTCAATACCGAAATACCCTTTCATAAGTTCTTCCATTTCGGCCAATGATTCTGCTTGATTGTCGCTTTTGTATATGTGACAAGATATCGCATTTTTCTTTTCAGCCGGAACGGGACCATACACAACGCATCCTAGTCTCGTTTTAGTAATGACTGGGCCGAATTGACTAAATATCCGAGGTGTTTCAATTGGCACTGTCAGAAAGGCATGATGTTTTCATAATCTAAATACTAGTTAGATATATTTTGGTAGTTCTGAGTCAGGTTTGCAAAATTTAAACATTGACTGGGTAAATTCAAATTTCTTGTAACATAGACATTATATTATAACGTTCAGCTCTATCTTCAAGGCCGCCAACAGTAAGGCTTACTATATCCGTATCTTCGCGCGATACTTAATTATTTATCCATTTAAGCTCCAACACATTTTTTCTTCCAGCAATTCCCAATGAATGAATAGTATCACCATCGATCATGGTAACGTTGGCACCATCATCAATAAAAGCATGAATTACAACTGACCCATTTGGACCATATATTTTAACTGGGATGACTTGGAACAGAACAGAACTACCAGTACTAACGTCGACAAGACAACTTCGAGCACGACTCTTATCACAATTAATCACGCCGTCGGTAGAAAGAACTCGCTCTGAATTCTGATCAGAAGAAAAATTAATACTTGATGTTCTATCGTCATGCAATTGTGGATGGTGCGATTGTGTACATCCATTTTTATTACACCGCTTTTTTGAAAAACACTTCGTTGCCAAATGTCCGTCTTTTAAGCACTTGAAACACACCTTTAAAGACCTGGCTTTGTCCCACTTCGCTTTTAGATCGAGGTTTATAAATTGTTGACAATCACCCAACCATTTGCAATTCTTACCACAAAGTTTGCGCTTCTTGTTTTCTATAGAGACGAATGCATATCGCTTTGATTTATTGTCGGAGACACCATATTCATTACTTTTCGTAAGCTTTGGAGCCAATAAGAAAAATCTTTAATTGATGGCATACGACCAAGACTTAAACACCTTTCCGCCCATTCAACCCTTTTCGATTGAGGCAACTTCACAATAAGCTCGCTGAGTAGCATTGGGTTAACTAAATGATGATCACCTCCTACCGATTCCAAAAATGTAGTCATATTCGTTACTTTGTTTGCAAAGTTGATTAACGAATTTAAATCTAATTCTTGGACAGAAGAAAGGCAACGAACTTTCTGAATTTGCGACTTAATTAGTTGTTCCGGTCTCCCGTATGTATCCGCCAAAATATTCATGATCGAATTGACATTTCTATAACTTGTTAACAAAGATTCCACCGTTTCACGAGCGTTTCCCTTTAGAGACTCTCTCAAACTCATTATATTGTGCAAATCAAAGCATTCAAATTCGATCGTAGTGCTTCGGAAAGTTTCTAGAAATGTAAGCCATTCTTCAGGCGAACCAGAAAATGACGGTAGTGGATATATTTTCTTATGGCGATGTGGTATGGCATCATCAATTTGTAGACCCTTCTACTCCGTTCAACAATTAAAATTATAATGAACCAGTACAGAAATTTCAGTCATATAAACTGACTGATAAATACCATCACCCACTATAAGATATTGTTTAAGTCTTGAGTTATTAAAATTAACCGATTTGTAATTAAAACCAGTTAGAAAGTTTCAGTCGGGCAACCCGACTTACATATACCCTTACCCTCAGTAAAACAAATAATTTTTTATTATATTGATATTATTACTCGATTTCTAAAGTGGGCGGAGTGGTACATTTGTATGGGAGGTACGAGAAAGGGTGTGTCTAGGCTTCCAGATTTATTCTCCATAACTTTATCCTGTTATAGCTTTACTAAATACAGAATTTGGGCACGATTGCGTTGGGTGTAATGATATTATTACAACATCCCTAAAGTGGGCGGAAAGGTACATTTGTATGGGAGGTACCATAAGGGGCGTGTTCAGACTTTCAAATTTTTCAAAGCTTTGTCCTATTACAACATAACAAAATTCAAATTCAAATTTTGGCGCGATCGTGTCGAGTATATAGATATTATTAACCTATTTCTAAAGTGGGCGGAAAGGTCCATTTGTATGGGTGGTCCCATAAGGGGCGCCGCTAGACTTCCAATTTGTTCTCCAAAACTTTATCCTGTTATAACTTAATAAAATACAGAATTGGGGCACGCTCGTGTCAAGAACATTGATATTATTACTCCATCTCTAAAGTGGGCGGCGTGGTACATTTGTATGGGAGGTACCAGAAGGGGCGTGTCTAGACATCCAGATCTTTCTCCAAAACTTTATCCTGTTATAGCTTTACTTAATACAGAATTTGGGCACGATCGTGTCAAGTGTATTGATATTATTATTCCATTTCTAAAGTGGGCGGAAAGGTACATTTGTATGGGAGGTACCAGAAGGGGCGTGTCTAGACTTCCAGATTTTTTCTCCAAAACTTTATCCTGCTTAAACTTTACCAAATACAGAATTTGGGCACGATCGCGTTAGGTCTTTTAATAATATTAATCGATTTCTAAATTGGGCGGTACCAGATGTGTATGGGAGGTACCAGATGGGGCGTGAATAGACTTCCAATTTTTTTTCTCTAAAACTTTATCTTGTTATAGCTTTACTCAAAATAGAATTTGGGTACGATCACGTTTAATTTATTGATATTATTTCACCATCTCTATAGTGGGCGGAAAGGTAGATTTGATGGGAGGTGCCAGAAGGGGCGTGGCTAGGCTTTCAAAATTTTTTCCAAAACTTTATCCTGTTATAGCTTTACTAAATACAGAATTTGGGGACGATCCCGTAGGGTGTATTGATATTATTACTCGATTTCTAAAGTGGGCGGAATGATGTATTTGTATGGGAGGTACCAGAAGGGGCGGGGCCATGTAGCCCATTTGCAATACCGTAAGTAGTTTTGAGAAAATAATAACTCGTGCAAAATTTCAAAACATTTGGTTGCGTCTTTCGAAAGTTATCGTGCGAACCAGCCGGACAGCCACCGGACAGACAGACAGACAGACGGACATGGCTCAAACGACTTAAAAAGTCATGAATCGAATTTGGTTCAAAGAAACCTAGGGTCTAAAGTGACTCCTTCTATGTGTTACACTTTTGGGTCGTATCAAATGATATATACCTTCATCCCTACGGGTGATGGTATAAAAATGTCTTGCCTGTCCCACCCGGAGCATCGAGAGAAATATACCTCCCATTTCATCGTAAACAACCTTCACCAGCGAATCGTACACGGTCTTGTACTCGGCATTTAACAGCGACACATTTGTTCGAACTCTTTCGGTCAGCTCATCTCGATTATAGTCTTGCTCCCGTTAAAATTCGCGATCGAATGCATCTTGCATCAACGTATTTGGCGCTGGCATTCCCAATGTCGACAGCAGATTGCCGCACAAGATCACGCAAATGATACTCCGAATATCGCAAACAATGTACGAATTTGAATCGCTGACGCAGAAACGGTCGCTTAGGCAAGCATTTAGTCCGTTTTCGAGCACATTTAAATTTTGGCAAGCCTCTCGTAATGTGGCGCACAGAATACTATCTACAGTACAGGAATTAGAATATAGCAAAGATAGAAGCATACACCTAGGCGTGGATGAACTGTGTATAGTTTAATTAATTATTGCACGATGTTTATGTCATCTAAGGTTTGATCGTCTAAAAGGAGGCATTAGCCAAGCAAATAACTCTCCCTAAAAAACTACAATGTTGTTTCGAATGGAATGCCCGCATTCGGATTGGATAACTTAATTTTTCACATGTAAACTCATTTACAGAAAAAATGATCAAATTGATAAATATTGCATAGCAGATAAATATGTATTTTTTATCTAAATATTATTTATTTGGTTAAATTCTCCAACCAACATTTAACCAAAACCAACATGGAACCAAAATTCCATGCAAAAAAAACAATTTTCGATTTTTCCAATGTCCCCACTTTTCCGAAGGATTTTTTAATAATTTTCCAACCAAAATTTTCTATTTTTCTATTCGAAAAGCCGCTGCGGAACAATTGCACACAAAATTTTATACAATGCGATTTTCGTCAAATCAAGCGATACAATGCAAAATTTTACCGAAAAAACCAAATTTTCGAGTTTTTCCGGAGTGTTCCGAGTTTTTCACCGATAATTTCTCTATTTTTCCATTGGGAAAGTAATTTTGAAATAATTATCGAAAATTTTTCAGAGTTACATCGTCCAAAATTATCAAATCATGCGATAATATACAAAATTTCGTCGAAAAAAAAATAAAATTTTTCGAATTTTCCAACAAAATTTTTCTGTTTTTCCATTCGAAAAGCCATTCGTAACAATCGCGCACAAAATTCCATACAAAAAAGCAATTTTCGATTTTTCTTATTTTCCGACTTTTCCGGAGGATTTTCTCAAAATTTCAGCAAAATCGGCCCAGCCGTTCTGAATTGATAAATTACTATACATTTTTGCCCCCATTTTTATATACAGTCAAAACTCTCTATAACGTACTCCTATATAACGAATTTTTCTTTATTGCGAAGCAATTATAAGAACACTGTGTTTTGGGTCTACTTTGAGTGAATTATAATCACCATATAACGAATTTCTCTACAGCGAATATTTCCTTATAACGAAGCATTTTTGCCCGTAACTTCAAGATTGGAGCGTTTTCAATCTCCATATAACGAATTTATTCACGCACGCACACAAAAAATACATCGACGTCGCACAGTGTCGTGATTTCATATAAGCGTTGGCCAAAAATAGAAGGAGTTATCGTAGGTTAATAAAAATTGGTACAGAAAGCTTACGTAAGTAGACTAAGAAAAAAATTAAGTTTTGGAAAAATCGGCCCAAGGACACGCCCACTCCCCATATATCCTGAAGTAAAAAAATCGAATATTTTCGAAAGTTTCAATCCGAATCCAAACAAATTTTGTACGGATAATCTTTGATAGATTTTAACTCACTATGTTGAATTTGGTAAAATTACATCAAAGGACACGACCACTGCCCATATATCCTGAAGTAAAAAATCGAATAATTCCTACATAATTGGCTTAAAGGACACGCGTATATGCCACTAAGTGAAAAATTCCATATATTATTAACTTAAATTTAAGATGCTATTCGTCTTCATGCAAAATATTATAATATCAGTAAAAAAATTTATATTAATAACAAACAGATTTTAGGAAGTTCAACAACATATACTTTATTTTTAGTTTCAGACATGCAAAGCATATTTCTTATTTACTATTATCATCGCCTACATCTTCAATGTAATTGCAAAAATCATCGTCAGATATGATGCCTTCTTCTTCCACAAAAACAAAATCTTTTATTTCATTTAGATCATATCTTCTTAAAAGTTTTTTTTGACTGTTCATCGAAATATCTGGCTCTGACTGCAGAATTAGGTAATGTATTAGATCCCTATTGGAGTCAACTCTACTCGTCTTTCTTGTATGCCTCAGTCTATTATTCCGAACTACTTTGTGACAGGACTCTATGGCCTCCTCTGATAACATTCCAATTGGTACATTTGAATACTTGATGTAATTAATACCGTGAACTAAAACTTTGTGCACAGTAACAGGCATGTAGTACCAGGGATATAGCTTAATATATAAAATAAATGTTTCTTTTAATAGCTTTTCAAAGCTTGTCACATTTATGTGGAGTCCACTGGAAAATGTTCTTAAAATGACGGAAAAGTTATTTATTAAAGTTTTGTCAACACCTGTTATCTGAGCCGCTTGTTCAATATTTGAAAAGAAGCGTCTGGCCGTGTTTCCATCATTCGATGTGCCATATCCTGTTTTAATCATATCTATAATAAGCCCTATTTCATTCTTGAATTTTTCTTGAATCCTCTTTTGATTTTCCATCACTACCTGTTTATTTTGTTCATCCAATATACGCCATGACTTAATAGGTAGTTTATATGCAATGTGAATAATGCATTCAAAAACCAGTACAGAAATTTCAGTCAGGTAAACTGACTGATAAATACCATCACCCAATAGAAGATATTGTTGAAGTCTTGAGTTATTGAAATGAATAGATTTTTAATTAAAATAAAATTACTTATGTATATTTTTTCCCCTGCTTGTGGTGCAAAATCGTCCAAAACTTTACTTATTTGTGTAGGGAGTATAGGTGCCGGTTTGGAATTTATGTGAGAAATATAAATTTTTCAAAAAAAATTAATTTTGATAGGAGGTACCGCAAGGGGTGAACCGAAACAGTCCTTATTCATTCCTAACTCAAATTTTCATACGTACAACTTACGAATAATTTGACTGAATTCAGTGCACTTACAAAAAAAGATATGTATGTAAGACTATAGGGGTGAGTTCGGTCCTTTGTGTGGGAGGTACCAGAAGGGGTGTGTCAAATAGTTAAGTTTTCTGAGGTTTCGCCTCCTATCACAATATAAATTAACCGACTAATTTTCATTACCCCTCAAATGTCCGTTTGGAAGTTATGGGTAAATTATTAATTTTCCAAAAATAGGTAATTTTGTATGGGAGGCACCAGAAGGGGTGACCCGATATAGTCCATATTCACTCCTGATTTATATTTTCATAAGCGTACAAATTACTCATAATTTGACCGAATTTAGTGTACTTAGAAAAAAGATATGTTTGTAATACTATGGGAATGAGTTCGGTCATTTGTATGGGAGGTACCAGAAGGGGTGTGCCAAATAGTTAGGTTTTCTAGGGTTTTGCCTCCTATAATATTATAAACTAATCGACCAATTTTCATTACCCCCCAAGAGTCCGTTTGGAAGTTATAGGAGAAATATTAATCTTCGAAAAATAGGTAATTTTGTATGGGAGGTACCAGAAGGCGTGAAGTGATATAGTCCATATTCTACCTGAGTCTAATTTTCTTAAGCAAACAACATACGCAAAATTTGAGTGATCTCAGTTTACTTGCAAAAAAGATATGTATGTAAAACTATAAGGGTCAATTCGGTCATTTGTATGGGAGGTACCAGAAGGGGTGGGTCAAATAGTTAGGCTCTCCGAGGTTTCGCCTCCTATCACAACATTAATTTATCGATCAATGTTCATAGCCCCCAAGTGACTGTTTTTAAGTTATTGGAGAAATATATAATTTCCAAAAATAGGTCATTTTGTATGGGAGGTACCAGAAGGCGTGAACCGATATAGTTCATATTCATACCTGAGTCTAATATTTATAAGCAAACATCATACGCAAAACTTGAGTGATCTCAGTTTACTTGCAAAAAAGATATGTATGTAAAACTATAAGGGTCAATTCGGTCATTTGTATGAGAAGTACCAGAAGGGGTGGGGCAAAGGTTTCGGTTTTATTAGGGTTAGTCTACTTTTGCAAGATAAATAAGCTGACCAAATTCAAACATCCTCCGGTTGTCAGTTTGGAAGTTATGGAAGAAATATATATTTTCCAAAAATAGGTAATTTTGTATGGGAGGTACCAGAAGGGGTGGGGCTATTCAGCCCATTTACAATCCCGTAAGTTCGTTTTGAAAAATATTGATACTGGTAAATTTTCATACCGATCCGTTAAGGTTTACTCGAGTTATCCTGCTGACCAGCCAGCCAGCCAGCCAGCCAGACAGACGGACATAGCTCATTCTTCTTAAAAAGTTCTGAAACGAATTTGGTCTTAAGATACTTGGGGTCTAACTCGTCTCCTTTAATGCGTTACACTTTTTATACCATCACCCTTAGGGATGAGGGTATATATCATTTGATACGAAAAATAATGCGTTACACTTTTTTTCGTATCAAATCATCCCTAAGGGTGATGGTATAACCAGTGCAGAAATTTCAGTCAGGTAAACTGACTGATAAATACCATCACCCAATTTAAGATATTGTTGAAGTCTTGAGTTATTGAAATTAATAGATTTTTAATTAAAATAAAATTACTTATGTATATTTTTTCCCCTGCTTGTGGTGCGAAATCGTCCAAAACTTTACTTATTTGTGTAGGGGGTATAGGTGCCGGTTTGGAAATTATGTGAGAAATGTTAATTTTTCAAAAAAATTTAATTTTGATAGGGGGTACCACAATAGGTGAACCGATACAGTCCTTATTCATTCCTAACTCGAATTTTCATACGTACAACTTACGAATAATTTGACTGAATTCAGTGCACTTACAAAAAAATATATGTATGTAAGACTATAGGGGTGAGTTCGGTCCTTTGTGTGGGAGGTACCAGAAGGGGTGTGTCAAATAGGTAGGTTTTCTGAGGTTTCGACTCCTATCACAATATAAATTAACCGACTAATTTTCATTACCCCTCAAATGTCCGTTTGGAAGTTATGGGAAAATTATTAATTTTCCAAAAATAGGTAATTTTGTATGGGAGGTACCAGAAGGGGTGACCCGATATAGTCCATATTTACTCCTGATTCATATTTTCATAAGCGTACAAATTACTCATAATTTGACTGAATTCAGTGTACTTAGAAAAAAGATATGTTTGTAATACTATGGGGGTGAGTTCGGTCATTTGTATGGGAGGTACCAGAAGGGGTGTGTCAAATAGTTAGGTTTTCTAGGATTTTGCCTCTTATAATAACATAAATTAATCGACCAATTTTCATTACCCCCCAAGAGTCCGTTTGGAAGTTATAGGAGAAATATTAATTTTCCAAAAATAGGTAATTTTGTATGGGAGGTACCAGAAGGCGTGAACTGATATAGTCCATATTCATACCTGAGTCTAATTTTCATAAGCAAACATCATACGCAAAATTTGAGTGATCTCAGTTTACTTACAAAAAAGATATGTATGTAAAACTATAAGGGTAAATTCGGTCATTTGTATGGGAGGTACCAGAAGGGGTGTGTCAAATAGTTAGGCTCTCTGAGGTTTCGCCTCCTATCACAACATTAATTTATCGACCAATGTTCATCACCCCCCAAGTGACTGTTTTGAAGTTATTAGAGATATATATAATTTCCAAAAATAGGTCATTTTGTATGGGAGGTACCAGAAGGCGTGAACCGATATAGTCCATATTCATACCTGAGTCTAATATTTATAAGCAAACATCATACGCAAAATTTGAGTGATCTAAGTTAACTTGCAAAAAAGATATGGATGTAAAACTATAAGGGTCAATTCGGTTATTTGTATGGGAGGTACCAGAATGGGTGGGGCACAGGTTTCGGTTTTCTTAGGCTTTGTCTACTTTTGCAAGATAAATAAACTGACCAAATTCAAACATCCTCCGGTTGTCCGTTTGGAAGTTATGGAAGATTTATTAATTTTTCAAAAATAGATAATTTTGTATGGGAGGTACCAGAAGGGGTAGGGCTATTCAGCCCATTTACAATCCCATAAGTTCGTTTTGAAAAATATTGATACTAGTAAATTTTCATACCGATCCGTTAAGGTTTACTCGAGTTATCCTGCTGACCAGCCATCCAGCCAGCCAGCCAGCCTGCCAGCCAGCCAGACAGACGGACATAGCTCATTCTTCTTAAAAAGTTCTGAAACGAATTTGGTCTTAAGATACTTGGGGTCTAACTCGTCTCCTTTAATGCGTTACACTTTTTTTCGTATCAAATGATATATACCCTCATCCCTAAGGGTGATGGTATAAAAAGTGTAACGCATTAAAGGAGACGAGTTAGATCCCAAGTATCTTAAGACCAAATTCGTTTCATAACTTTTTAAGAAGAATGAGCTATGTCCGTCTGTCTGGCTGGCTGGCTGGCTGGCAGGCTGGCTGGCTGGCTGGCTGGCTGGATGGCTGGTCAGCAGGATAACTCGAGTAAACCTTAACGGATCGGTATGAAAATTTACCAGTATCAATATTTTTCAAAACGAACTTATGGGATTGTAAATGGGCTGAATAGCCCCACCCCTTCTGGTACCTCCCATACAAAATTACCTATTTTTGGAAAATTAATATTTCTTCCATAACTTCCAAACGGACAACCGGAGCATGTTTGAATTTGGTCAGTTTATTTGTCTTGCAAAAGTAGACAAACCCTAAGAAAACCGAAACCTGTGCCCCACCCATTCTGGTACCTCCCATACAAATGACCGAATTGACCCTTACAGTTTTACATATATATCTTTTTTGTAAGTAAACTGAGATCACTCAAATTTTGCGTATGATGTTTGCTTATGAAAATTAGACTCAGGTATGAATATGGACTATATCAGTTCACGCCTTCTGGTACCTCCCATACAAAATTACCTATTTTTGGAAAATAAATATTTCTCCTAAAACTTCCAAACGGACTCTTGGGGGTAATGAAAATTGGTCGATTAATTTATGTTTTTATAGGAGGCAAAACCCTAGAAAACCTAACTATTTGACACACCCCTTCTGGTACCTCCCATACAAATGACCGAACTAACCCCCGTAGTATTACAAACATATCTTTTTTCTAAGTACACTGAATTCAGTCAAATTATGAGTAATTTGTACGCTTGTGAAAATATGAATCAGGAGTGAATATGGACTATATCGGGTCACCCCTTCTGGTACCTCCCATACAAAATTAACCATTTTTGGAAAATTAATAATTCTCCCATAACTTCCAAACGGACATTTGAGGGGTAATGAAAATTAGTCGGTTAATTTATATTGTGATAGGAAGCGAAACCTCAGAAAACCTAACTATTTGACAGACCCCTTCTGGTACCTCCCACACAAAGGACCGAACTCACCCCTATAGTCTTACATACATATCTTTTTTTGTAAGTGCTCTGAATTCAGTCAAATTATTCGTAAGTTGTACGTATGAAAATTTGAGTTAGGAATGAATAAGGACTGTATCGGTTCACCTCTTGTAGTACCCCCTATCAAAATTAAATTTTTGTGAAAAATTAATATTTCTCACATAAATTCCAAACCGGCACCTATACCCCCTACACAAATAAGTAAAGTTTTGGACGATTTTGCACCACAAGCAGGGGAAAAAATATACATAAGTAATTTTAATTTAATTAAAAATCTATTCATTTCAATAACTCAAGACTTAAACAATATCTTATATTGGGTGATGGTATTTATCAGTCCGTTCAACTGACTGAAATTTCTGTACTGGTTTTCGTATCAAATGATATATACCCTCATCCCTAAGGGTGATGGTATAAAAATTATCCACGCATGTAAGGTCGATAATCCATATTCATAGCAATTTTCGTTGACTTTTCTTTCAAAAACTAATTCGGTATTCATTTGTGTAGGTTTAGATCCACACAAAACACAAGTCGAACTACTCGTATGCCAATGTATAGCATTTAACACAGCTCAGTCGATCATGGTTAATTTTAAGTGATACTGAACGTTAATTTTGTTTTTGTCTTTATTCTTGACGTATCTAGTTTAATTTTCAATTTGACGCTGTATGTTGTCTCTTACTTCCATTATAAGTTTAGGATTTTCTTTAGCAAATAATATTTTCAGAGGTCTACATAACCGAGAGAAGAGTGTTTGCTGTTTTGCCACACAATTTTTCCATTTTTGTCATCCATGATACGCAATGGTACGAGGGATGTAACAAACAAAAACTCGTCAGTAGCGTCTTGGCTTTCAAATTTTTGTTTGTATACGCTATGATCGCTACTGCCATCAAATCCCCACTTGCACTCTAAAATAACATTACTTTCAGTACCAAATTCTAACTTCTTCAAAATGCTGTTTGCAGTTTTATCCAAAATTGCCTGTAATGGAATATCTGCTGACGTTTCTGAAACTTCAATTCCATCTGGAATACATTTTTTTTAGCTTCTACATTAGAATAATAGGACGGAAAACAATTTTTATGTACAGCGTTCACAACATTTCTCATCAAAGAGAGATCCATATCCACGTATAATGCTAACGCTTTTTCCACTGAAATAGTTCCAGTGTTACTTGTTTCTGAAATTTTTTCTGCTGCTTTTGTAAGAGTTTCAGCAGAGGTTGACACAACTAGCTCATCAACACGTCTTCGCTTAGTTCGATGTGATGCTTCTTCGAAAGACAGACGTGGCCGACCTCTAATAAAGCTTGAACTAGGTTCCTAAAAAAATAACAGACCGGTTTTATCTCTGATTGACGCCAAGAACTGATGGTAACTTACAACACAAATAGGATCCCCATGGAATATTTCACTATCCAGCCAGTTATTAAGTCTTTTTTCAAATAAGGCTTTTTTCCGTCCATACTTTTCCCAATTAGTGCTAAATTTCAAAAGCGTAAACATGATTTTTTTTCCTTAGTGCAGTGTAATGATCTACGTAAATGATTTTTCACAAATTTCTTCATTTCACACACGATAAGGCTCTTTTTACTTTGCTTCACTTCTAACCATTTGTTAAAAATATCCCGTATCTTTAATGGAGTAGACACTGAAAATATTCATAAAATATACAATCGCACACTGTCGCAGTTGAGATTTATAGATATTAAAATACACACTTTTTCGGACTTAATATCAAAAAATTAAAAAAGTGTTTTGAGGTATTTTTTTTTATTGTCTTCCAAACATTCGGTTCGCTTTCAATAGGCCACTTTGCTTTAGACATATGTTTGAGCTAACTGTTCTTTCCATATGATCAATATTTGTCAACAAAGCCAGTGTTGCCACATTAAATGGTACTTAAATTTACCAAACTATTACAATTTATACCGACAGTTACATTAAGTATTAGAAATAACAGCGTTTAAAAAATATGTAAAATTCCAGATTTTTCAATGATCATACCACATGGTTAACAACTACCACAATTGAGCTACTATAAAAAAAATACTACTTCATATATCCAGAAAAAATTTTAGATTTCATCTAATTTAAGTGTTTATTTTATAATAAGAAAAAAAAAATTTGGAAATTTGAATGTTCACTTATATCATTTTTGGCCACTGCCGTGACACTGTGCGTCGCTTTGTTGTGTGTTATTGGTGTTGTTATTGTTGCTCTGTGTGTACTTTGTTGCTTTCACAACGCACATGCAAAGACTGATGCTTTAAATCGTTAATCTATATATATAACCAGTACAGAAATTTCACTCAGGTAAACTGACTGATAAATACCATCACCCAATATAAGATATTGTTTAAGTCTTGAGTTATTGAAATTAATAGATTTTTAAAATAAAATTACTTATGTATTATTGTATGTCTGCATGTAGAGCAAAAACATAAAAAATTGTTCCTATTTGTACACAAGGTACAATTAGGGGCAGCACAACGTGTCTGACTTTTTTCGTATGTAAAAGGGGAAATATCCCATATATTTATATAGGAGGTACCAGAAGGCGTGTGTCAAATAGTTAGGTTTTCTGAGGTTTCGCCTCCTATCACAATATAAATTAACCGACTAATTTTCATTACCCCTCAAATGTCCATTTGGAAGTAATAGGAGAATTATTAATTTTCCAAAAATAGGTAATTTTGTATGGGAGGTACCAGAAGGGGTGACCCGATATAGTCCATATTCACTCCTGATTCATATTTTCATAAGCGTACAAATTACTCAAAATTTGACTGAATTCAGTGTACTTAGAAAAAAGATATGTTTGTAATTCTATGGGGGTGAGTTCGGTCATTTGTATGGGAGGTACCAGAAGGGGTGTGTCAAATAGTTAGGTTTTCTAGGGTTTTGCCTCCTATAATAACATAAATTAATCGACCAATTTTCATTACCCCCCAAGAGTCCGTTTGGAAGTTATAGGAGAAATATTAATTTTGTATGGGAGGTACCAGAAGGCGTGATCTGATATAGTCCATATTCATACCTGAGTCTAATTTTCATAAGCAAACATCACACGCAAAATTTGACTGATCTCAGATTACTTACAAAAAAGATATGTATGTAAAGCTATAAGAGTCAATTCGGTCATTTGTATGGGAGGTACCAGAAGGGGTGTGTCAAATAGTTAAGCTCTCTGAGGTTTCGCCTCTTATCACAACATTAATTTAGCGACCAATGTTCATAACCCCCTAAGTGACTGTTTTGATGTTACTGGAGCAATATATAATTTCCAAAAATAGGTCATTTTGCATGGGAGGTACCAGAAGGCGTGAACCGATATAGTCCATATTCATACCTGAGTCTAATATTTATAAGCAAACATCATACGCAAAGTTTGAGTGATCTCAGTTTACTTGCAAAAAAGATATGTATGTAAAACTAAAAGGGTCAATTCGGTCATTTGTATGGGAGGTACCAGAATGGGTGGGGCAAAGGTTTCGGTTTTCTTAGGGTTTGTCTACTTTTGCAAGATAAATAAACTGACCAAATTCACACGTCCTCCGGTTGTCCGTTTGAAAGATATGGAAGAAATATTAATATTCCAGAAATAGGTAATTTTGTATGGGAGGTACCAGAAAGGGGTGGGGCTATTCAGCCCATTTACAATCCCATAAGTTCGTTTTGAAAAATATTGATACTGGTAAATTTTCATACCGATCCGTTTAGGATTACTCGAGTTATCCCGCTGACCAGCCATCCAGCCAGACAGACGGACATAGCTCAATCGTCTTAAAAAGTCCTGAAACGAATTTGGTCTTAAGATACTTGGGGTCTAACTCGTATCCTTTAATGTGTTACACTTTTTTTCGTATCAAATGATATATACCCTCATCCCTAAGGGTGATGGTATAAAAATGGTGGCAAAAATGTATAGTAATTCATCAATTGAGAACGGCTGGGCCGATTTTGCTCAAACTTTTTTTCAGTTGTTCGTTATTGCCAGGAGCAGGTTTATGTGAAAGAAAATGTTGGGAAAATCTTACGGAAAAGTCGGAAAATTGGAAAAATCGAAAATTGCTTTTTTGTATAGAATTTTGTGTGCAATTGTTACAGGATGGCTTTTGGAATAGAAAAATGGAAAATTTTTGTTGAAAAATGAGGAAAATTCCGGAAAAATTCAAAAAGTTTGAATTTGTTTTTTTGACGAAATTTTGCATATTATCGTATGATTTGATAATTTTGGACGATGTAACAGTGACAAATTTTAGATAATTGTTCCGAAATGACTTTTCGAATGGAAATATAGAAAAATTCTCGGTGGAAAACTCGAAAAATTTGGATTTTTTCGAAAACATTTTGCATCGCAAATTGAATTTTTGTATAACATATTGTGTGCAATTGTTCCGTAGTGGCTTTTCGGTTGCAAAAATAGAAAATTTTGGTTGGAAAATTATGGAAAAATTCCAAAAATTTAAATTTTTTCTCGACGAAATTTTAAATATTTTGTGTTTTGATTATTTTGAATGATGTAAATGTAAAAATTTTCGATAATCATTCCGAAATGACTTTTCGAATTGAAAAATAGAAAAATTCTTGGTGGAAAATTCGAAAAATTCTGGAAAAAAACTCGACAATTTTAGATTTTTTCGACGAAAATTTTCATTGTATCGCTTGATTTGATGATGTTGGACGACGTAAAAGTGGGAATGCTTGGAAAAAATCGGTTGTTTGTGAAATCTATGTATGAAAACGGTGTGAATAGTGTGTAGTAATTCAACAAGATAGAACGGCTGGCCCATTTTGCTAAATTTTTATCTTATTGTTCGTAATTGGTATGAGGGTTTTATGCAAGATAATTTAGGGAAAATCATTCGGAAAAGTCGGGAAATTGGAAAAATCGAAAATTGATTTTTTGTATGGAATTTTGTGTGCAGTTGTTACGAAATGGCTTTTCGAGTGAAAAAATAGAAAATTCTTAGGGAAAATCGCGGAAAATTCCGGAAAAGTGCAAAAAATTAGTTTTTTTTATCGACAAAATTTTGCCATTTTCGTGTGATTTGATGATTTTGAACGATGATTAGGTGGCAAATTTCGGTTAAATGTTGATTGGTAACGAGATAAATAATATTTAGATAAAACATCCGTCGAACCCGACGGGATGCGCGGCAATCTGCTGTCGACATTTGGAATGCCAGCGCCAAATCGTTCGATGCAAGATGAATTCGATCGCGAATTAGAACGGGAGCAAGACTATAATCTATATGAGCTGACTGGAAAAGTCCTAACAAGTATGCCGCTGTTAAATACCGACTACAAGAACGTGTACGATTCACGATTAAACTGGAGGCATTTACTTTCTCGATGCTCCGAGTGGGACAGCCAAGACATTTTTTTGTTGATTCCGGCAACAATTTGGTCAAGATCTCAAATAACGTTAGCCGCTGCATCCTCTAGGATACCTGCCACATTTTTGGAAGGTATTCGAACTGCAAATTCTACTTTAAAACTGTCGATGAATCTTCTCACGGTTGAAAAGCCAAAGTACACAATGACCAAGAATTTCGCAACGGCGAAGTAGATGCGGGAATGTCAAATCAACATTTCGGATGAATGCGCGATAACGAATAAACGAGCTTTGGAAGTAGTTGACCGAACGATAAAGAATTTACGAGGGGATTTAACACGATTTGGTGGGGCTATGATTTTGCTCAAAATGTCTAATGCTGCTGATTTACTAAAACCATGCTTGAAAACGTCGTCAATGTCAAGAAGTTGTAATTGACCAAAACATTAGGAGCTCATACCAGAACCTCCCATCTTCTGCTGAATTCCCGAAACAACTGCTAGCGCTTGGCAGTGCCCAAATTCTCTAATATCGTTCCCTGCTAATTTTTGCCAGTTCACATCGTTGAAAAAGTAACTCATGACATTCACAAAATTATAAAAATCTCGATTGGATTAATTTACGGGCAGTATGTTAGTAGCAGCAAAGAATAAAAGCATCGATAACTAGAATTTCAATTTAAAAAGTTAAATCGCTTGAGAACTGCATTCGTACAAATCTGTTTACAGCGTGACCATAGAGGATGAAGCGACCAACAATCCGACCAAATTTTTGAACTCGCTTAATGTGCCGCATAATTTACAGATAAAGGTGGGATCGATCATAATCATATTACGGAATCTGAATCAACCGAAATTGTGCAACGGTACGCGATTGTCCGTCAAGAATCTGATAAAAAATGTGATTTCAGACGATCATCAAGAACAAATTCAAAGAAGAGGAAGTCCTTATCTTACGAATCAGATAATTCCAACTGATCATCCATTCCAATTCCCCGACGACAATCAATAAATCGCAATGCCAATCGTTGGAAGTATGTGAGTTTAATCTCGGATTTTCCTGTTTTACGTGCGGCCAGCTGAACGTTGCCTTTTCGAGTTTTGAAGAACCGCTTTCGTTGTTTGTTTTTGCGGCGGAAAACTAATCGAAAAACTTTGTTTATCAAACATTCTCTACTGAGTTTATCTGAATGCATAAAATTGGGGCGAGACGAAGTTCGCCGGGTCCGCTAGTTTACTATAAAATTGAGTGTATTTTGGGGAACCACCGAACTATGCAAGTGACAACTGGAATCATTACCATCTCTCACATTCTTGCAGTCTCTTTCAGTTTGCCTTTGCATATCGCGATATGTACTGTGGTTACTACTTTAAAAATGTATTAGAAAATTATATTGAAGAAGAAAAGTGAAAAAATGTGATTCAACCCAAAATATCTGACTACTACAAATAAAAAATTTTAAAAGGAACAAAATTGTTTTTTCTTTTCTGTATAGCGAATTTTCTTTATAGCGAAGTAAATATCCAGTCCCTTGGAATTCGTTATAGAGAGTTTCGACTATATATAGATTAATGAAACTTCTAAAATTGATTTCAAGTGTTACAAACTTTTGTAATCCAATTTGTTAATTTGATGGGAGATGCGTGTTCAACAGTTTTAAATGTTAATTTATTAAAATATTTGTTCATACAATTACACTGTCTACCTCATTAATATATCTTTTTACGTTGATACTGTCCTTTTTAATTTTTCTCCAGCCAAAATTTCATCTCTTCTGAACTCCTATCTACATAATCCAATATAATTCTCAACTATAAGCACGATTTTTTTTTTATTAAAAGTTTCAAGTTACTAAAATGACATTTAAAACTAACAAAACCAGCAGCGAATAATAGAACTACACAGTTATCATTAACAACAGCAATTCAAGTGAATAATGAAAAACGCTTTGAGTAGTTTTATTCAATGAATGTTGCACTTGACCTCAATGGTTTTTGGTACGAAAGCACTGGAGATTTTAGATATCCAAACTTACTCTGTACACGTTTGAATGGTGGTAATATTGTTGTGTAGAATTAAAACAAAACTCAACAAAGTTTTAGAAAATATCTAAGCAGGTCATGCTGAAACAGGTGGTTTGTACAAATTATGTCAATTGAGATTATTAACATTCATAATGTTGTCCTAAGGGCCAATAAATTTTTTTTTGTCTTTCGCTGAATTACTAACATAATTGACATTTTCGAAATATTACAGGAGAGCGCTTTTAATATTTTAGAGCAGATAAGTTCTGCAGATACGTTTTAGCGTTTTTTTTTAGATAACAATTCTATGCACAATTGACTACTTGTATATGTACAAGTAGTCAGTTAAACTTTATTTCACCCTCAGCTAAAATCATTTGACCATAGTTTGGATAGATTGTGCCGCAAGTTGAGCATAACGCTTATTCCCAAATATAATTCAACTAGTACAGAAATTTCAGTCAGGTAAACTGACTGATAAATACCATCACCCAATATAACATATTGTTGAAGTCTTGAGTTATTACCAGGGACCGAAAATAACTGTTATTGATCGATTTTACAACTAAAAAAATCAATGTGAAGGAAATGTGCTAAAATTATTTTAAGTACACCATTACATTGGTTTTTACTCCCTCTGTAGAATTTCGCAATAAACTTTTATTTTGTGATTTTTATTATAAAAGTCCCAAATAACACTTATTTTTGATTATATCGCTCATCAAATAAGAGTTATTTTTGATTTATATTCTATCCCTCAATAAATAAGAGTTATTGTTAATTTTAATTTTTTGAGTCTTTGAATAAGAGTTATTAAAAACTTTTTGAAATAAAAATTACGAAATTAATTGGACTAAGTGTTCACTTATAGTTCGCGAACTGTGAGTTAAACATGGCAAAAAAGGGTGCAATATTGTTTAACCTCGAAAAAAATTATCTAATTGGCAGGTTTTGTATGTCCGCTGTAGTAAGCACCCATGATTCGGCAGCATACAACAGAACTGGTAAGATAAGCACCTGGTATAGCTGTTTCTTAGTATTCCGAGAGAAGGTGGTGTTCCTAAAGTGCTGCCGAAGTCCTTAGAAACATCTAATGGCTAGCACTATTCTCCGTTTAATTTCTTGGCTGACATTATTTTTCTTGTTGACGGAAGATCCGAGGTAGGTAAATTCGTCGACTGCCTCAAAACAATAATTGTCAACGTTCACAGTGCGCCCCCAGCGAGAGGACTCTTTGTTCGTCGAAATCATTATTTTTGTTTTGTCCTCGTTGACCGCTAAGCCCATTTTTGCTGACTCCTTTTCTAGTGATGAGAAAACTGCAGTAACATCCCGCAGATTTCGGCCAATGATGTCTATATCATCGGCATAGGCTAGTGGCATGTGGCTCTTGTGGAATATGGTGCCAGACATGTTGACACCAGCCTTTCTCATCACTCATAGTGTACAGGACAGGCTATCGCCCTGCCTGAGACCTCTTTTCGTGTTGAATGGTTCAGACTGATCCTTACCAATCTTAACCGAGGTTTTGGTGTTGTCTAAGGTACATTTGCAAAGTCTAATTAGCTTCGCAGGAATACCAAACTCAGACATGGCCTCATAAAGCCTATTCCTTATCGGAGAGTCGAAGGCAGCTTTGTAGTCGACAAAGAGGTGTTAGGTGTCGATCTGCTTTTCATGGGTTTTTTCCAGGATTTGTCGTAAAGTGAATATTTGATCCGTCGTAGATTTGCCAGGTCTAAAGCCGCACTGATATGTCTAATTAGTTTTTCTACAATTGGCTTTAGACGTTCACACAATATGCTTGAAAGGACCTTGTGCGCAATTGGTAATAGGCTTATTCCACGGTAGTTCTTACATTCACTACGATCTCCTTTCTTGTATATGGGACATAACAGACTGAGACTCCAATCCCCGGGCATGCTCTCCTCTTGCCAAATGCTCTCCATGAGCTGATGCATGCTCCTAACCAGCTCCTCCCCGCCAGCCTTAAACAATTCAGCAGGGAGACCTCTTCTTCAACTCGTTCTTTTTTCTTCTAAAAAGACGAGTTGCCTGTCGTCTCTTCTCCCTGTGCCGTTCACGAACAGCTCGCGTTGCCATTGGCTGCAGTTTCGCCCTGTATGCAGCAACCGTCTCTCTCGTGGCATTGCGACATTCATCATTGTACCAGGCATCTTCTTGAGACGGCTTTGAGTACCTAAGTACGCTTCTCGCAGCCCGTTCTAAGGAGTCGGCTATATTTTGCCACTGCGAGGTTATATTGTCAGGGGTTGGAGCATTCCGCAGCAGTTGAGTTAGGTGGTTGGAATAGGCGTTTGCTACCTCTGTGGTCCGCAGTTTACCGATGTCCAGCTTTCGTTGTGCCTGGTTACGTACGTTTTTCGCCATGCTTAGCCTTGTGCGTACCTTAACTGCGGTAAGGAAGTGATCGGAGTGAATGTTTGCACCCCTAATCACTCGTACGTCCAGAACACTCGATGCGTGCCTTCCATCGACTACCACATGATCAATCTGATTCCTCGTCAATTGATCTTGAGATAACCATGTTGCCTTATGAATATTTTTATGGTCAAATCTAGTGCTGCTAACTACCATATTTCTTGCCGCAGAGAAATCAATCAGTCTGATGCCATTGTTCGACGTTTCGGTATGCAGACTGAATTTTCCGATGGTAGGCTCAAATGCGGTTTCCCTGCCTATTTTAGCATTAAAATCGCTTAGTACAATTTTAATGTCATGGCTAGGGCTACGGTCATAGAACTCGGCTTTGTCCTCATCGCTTTTCTCTTCTGTCGGAGCATGGGCACATATAAGTGTTATGTGCAAAAACTTTGTTTTGACTCTCATGGTGGCTATACGTTCAGACACCGGGTTGAACCTTGAGACTAGGAGTCTCACTCTCTTGCCAACCACAAATCCACATCCAAACTCGTGCTTGTCCGCATGCCCACTATAGTAGATGTCGCACGTCTTCATGCGCGAGCACCCGTGTCTCGTCCACCGAATTTCCTGTAAATCGGTTATGTCAGCCTTGTATTCTTCGAGGACTTCCGCCAGTTGGATGGAGGCACCTGGTCTATACAGTGTTCTAACATTCCAGGTGCATATCCTTAAATCATGGTCCTTAATTCGTTTGCGGTGGTCGTCAATATTTTGGGGGGTCCATTTTATTCTTTTCTTACTTCTTTGCATTGCAATCCTTCCTATCCTATCCTATCCTATTAATATTATAAATGTGAATGTCTGTCTGTTTGTTTGTTTGTTTGTTTGTTTGTTTGTTTGTTGCTCAATCACGCCTAAACGGCTGAACCGATTTCAATGAAATTTGGAAGACAGTTAGTGTACTATATGGAAATTAGTATAGGCTATATATTTAGTAATTTTTTATCCTATGGGCGGAGTGGGCGTGGCAAACATATTTTTTGAGCTAGGGTGATGAAATTTGATACACAGATAGTACTCGGCAACACGAATATGAATATGAGGACGAAATTTTAATTTTGAACCAGTGGGCGTAGTGGGCATGGCAAAACATATTTTTAGAGCTAGGGAGATACAATTTGATACACAGATAGTACTCGACAACACGAATATGAATATCCAGACGAAATTTTAATTTTTGACCCAATGGGCGGAGTGGGCGTGGCAAAACTGTTTTTTAGAGCTAGAGAGATAAAATTTGATACCCGTATAGTACTCGACAACAAGAATATGAAAATGCAGACGAAATTTTAATTTTTGACCCAATGGGCGGAGTGGGCGTGGCAAAACTATTTTTTAGAGTTAGAGAGATAAAATTTGATACCCATATAGTACTCGACAACAAGAATATGAATATGCAGACGAAATTTTAATTTTTGACCCAATGGGCGGAGTGGGCGTGGCAAAACTGTTTTTTAGAGCTAGAGAGATAAAATTTGATACCCATATAGTACTCGACAACAAGAATATGAATATCCAGACGAAATTTTAATTTTTGACCCAATGGGCGGAGTGGGCGTGGCAAAACTGTTTTTTAGAGCTAGAGGGATAAAATTTGATACCCATATAGTACTCGACAACAAGAATATGAAAATGCAGACGAAATTTTAATTTTTGACCCAATGGGTGGAGTGGGCGTGCAAAACTGTTTTTTAGAGCTAGAGAGATAAAATTTGATACCCAAATAGTACTCGACAACAAGAATATGAATATGCAGACGAAATTTTAATTTTTGACCCAATGGGCGGAGTGGGCGTGGCAAAACTGTTTTTAGAGCTAGAGAGATAAAATTTGATACCCAAATAGTACTCGACAAAACGAATATTTGATTACCCAAATAGTACTCGACAACACGAATATCAATATGCAGACGAAATTTTAATTTTTGACCCAATGGGCGGAGTGGGCTTGGCAGACCTTTTTTTAGAGCTAGAGATGAAATTTGATACCCAAATAGTACTTAACATCACGAATATGAATATGCAGACGAAATTTTAGTTTTTGACCCAATGGGCGCAGTGGGCGTGGCAAAACTTTTGCAACTTTGGCAAAAACAATTTGATACCCAGATAGTACTCGACAACACAAATATGAATATGCAGACGAAATTTTAATTTTTTATTAGTGGGCGTGGCATAACTTTTTTTTTAGAGCTAGAGTGAAAAAATTTGATACCCAGATAGTGTTTTACAGCAAAAATATGAATATGCAGAGGAAATTTTAATTTTGGACCCAATTGGCGTATTGGGCGTGGATAAACTTTTTTTTAGATCTAGAGAGATGCAAGGTGATACCCTGATAGTACTCGACAACAAAAATATTAATATGCAGACGAAATTGTATTTTTGGATCCAATGGGCATAGCGAGCGTGACAAAACTTTTTTTGGGCTAGCGAGATACAATTTGATACTCAGATAGTACTCGACAACACGAATATGAATATGTAGACGAAATTTTAATTTTTGACCCAATGGGCGCAGTGGGCGCGGCAAAATTGTACTCGACAACGCGAATATGAATATGCAGACGAAATTTTAATTTTTGACCTAATGAGCGGAGTGGGCGTTGCAAAATTGTTTTTTAGAGCTAGAGAGATACAATTTGATACCCAGATAGATAGACAACACAAATATGAATATGCAGACGAAATTTTAATTTTTTATCAGTGGGCGGAGTAGGCGTGGCAATACTTTTAATTTTGGACCCAATTGGCGTATTGGGCGTGAATAAACATTTTTTTAGATCTGGAGATAGTACTCGACAACAAAAATATTAATATGCAGTCGAAATTTTAATTGTTGGCCCAATGGGCGGAGTGGCCGTAGCAAAACTTTTAGAGCTAATGGAATACATTTTGTTACCCAGATAGTACTCGACAACACAAATGCAGACGAATTTTAGTTTTGGACCCTATACAATATGATACATACATACAATATGATATGATAAGACAACAAAAATATGAATATGCAAACAAAATTCTAATTTTCGATCAATGGGCGGATTTGATGTAGCCATTTTGTATTATAACCCTAGAGGGAAATTTTCAGTATTTTTAATCAGTGGGTGGAGGGCGTGGCAAAACTGTATTTTAGCTCCAAAAAGATAATATTTGATACATATAGTATTTGGTACTACAATTACAAATACAAATTTTATTTGTATTTTAGCCCTCGAGAGAAGCAATACATTAAATAGATAATACTATGGTCATAGTGAGATATAACATTCGACACAGTAAAACGTTGTTGATTGAACTGGTTTGGGAGTTACATAAGATCAACGCTTACAATTATCCTATTAAGAAAGCAAGGCAAACTTATTATTATCGAGTTAAGGAAACGTTGCCAAAGTATGTTTTAAAGTGGCATATGCACAGCTTTTATAACTGTGAGCCAATTTTAATTGATATTTGTGTATTATATTAAGTTAATTTTGTAATATTAGTCAATTATGCAATAGCGAAGCATTGCCGGGTCCACTAGTATTTACATATGTATAAACCATATTTAAAAAAAATTGTTATTAAAAAAATTTAAAAAACATATATTAAAGGCATTTTATAAATCGCTGTCGGTGCGTAAGGTTTTTTTTAGCAAATTGAACTGAAAGAGTTTTTTTTTATCATTAATACAATATTTGCCAATAGAAAAGCCCTGGGGAGAATGTTGTCCAAAAAAAGTTATTACCCTAATGTACACGGTAATATGGATTCCAAACAACACAGGCATATTCCAGCAAAGGTCTAACTAGAGATATGTATAAATGTTTAGTGATACACGGATCAGAGAATTCCTTAGCCAATCTTTTAATAAATCCAAGTGTAGATCTAGATCTATTGACAACCATGCTTATATGAGATATAAAGTCCAATTTCCTGCCCATAAGAACGCCAAGATCAATAAATGTGGTAACATAATCCAATACAAGACTATCAATACATTATGTAGATAAAATTATATTACAACGAAAAAATGACATACGTTTACACTTTTTAAGGTTGAGATCCATTAAATTGGCCTTGCACCAAATAACAAAGCGGTCAATATCATTCTGAAGTCTAAATAAACTGACCGTATCTCCACAGCTGCTAAATAACTTTACATCATCAGCGTACATAAGTATTGAACTATGCAAGCTAATAGAAGGAAGATCATTTAAGAATAACAAAAATAGCAAAGGGCCTAAATGACTACCCTGAGGAACACCGGATGTTACATTAACCACCCTGGATATTGTATTATAAAACATCACACGTTGTGTCCTTCCAGAAAGGTAAGATTTTATCCAATGAAGGAGATTCCCATGAAATCCCAAACGATCAAGTTTCATCAATAAAATACGATGATCAACCCTATCGAATGCTTTTCTAAAATCGGTGTAAATTACATCTGTTTGCATTTTCTTAACAAATCCCAAGAAAACATGTGTTGTAAACTCAAGGATATTAGGTAACCGTAGAACGATCCTTGAGAAAGCCGTGTTGTTTCGGTGAGATAATTGACTTGACCTGAAATGTAAGGTTCTCAGTAACTAGTTTTTCCATTAACTAAGGGATGTCACTGAGTTTGGCAATACCCCTATTGTTAGAAATGTTTGATTTTGTACCAGACTTAAATAATGGTAATATATACGACTCTTTCCACGTGGATGGAAAATGACCTAATCTCAAAAGCTTGTTAAAAATATAATATTAGTCAAGGGATAACAACGACTCGATGCACAACCACGCAAAATGCAGGCAGGAATACCATCAGGACCTGGTTTACAGGGAAACTTAAGAGAAGACAAAGACTTAAAAACAGAATTTATGCTAAAGCTGAAAATATTTGAGATAGATGTACTATCAATAGCATATGGATAGTTCAAAGAAAATTTAATATTCGAGTCAGCATTTCTATACGTGCATTGGAAAAAATCTGCGAACATATTAGCGATTTCGATGTAATCCGACGATGAATCGTCATTGAAACGCATTGTAGGCGGAAAGGACGCCGATTTGCGTTTAGAGCGCACAAAGTCGTAGAAAGGCTTAGGGTCGTTAGCAAAGTTAGATTTCAGATTATCCAAATACCGCGCATAGCAATGGTTATTTAATATGTTATACTCAGCACGAACGGCCGAATAATTAGCAAAATCAAAAGTCGAACCGGATTTTTTAAATTTCTTAAATAGGCGAGATTTTCTGTTTTTAAACCTTGACAACTCCCTTGTACTCCAAGGTGAACCACTGTGCAACAAGCTACGGCGATTTAGAGGTATGCATTTAGAAAAACATGTTTCAATGATCTTATACAATTTTTCCAAAATTAAATCCATGGATCTGGAATTTAGAGGGTCCATTGTTAATTTTACTAAAGCAAGAACTAAGTTTCACGTAGTTGGCTCGCTTGAAATAGAAAGACTTAACAGTAGAAGGAATAATATCATTTCGGTTATAAGCGGAATCAGTCTCGATAGTGATCGCAATAGTAGGGTGAAAACGATCTTCGGGTAATGAAATAGGATCAATACGATCCAAAAAAAACCCTTCAATGTTATCAGCAAAAACAAATCCAACAAACGGCCATTGAGTTCAATACCCCATTCATTTTGTACAACCCAAGATCAGAGATATTCTCCAAAAGAGTTTCCAGACTAGTTGACAGCGTAGAGGGTAAAAAAGAAAACAAATCCTCAGAGTAATGCCAGGAGACATTGGGTAAGTTAAAATCACCAAGTATTACAATGGAGTCATCGTTTCCCAGACAGTGAACCACAGAGGCAAACGCTGCGATAAGAGCGTTATAAGTCTCAATGTCAGAGCAAGGTGGTACATATGAACAAAAAAAAAACATAAATATATAGCATTTCAAATATTTCCCCCGACATCAGTTATGGCGGTGTTGGCCCCTACGGCATTTAAATAAAAAATAAAATTTGATTATTATTATATTTTGTGTACATACATATACATTGTAGTCACCAAATTTCACTTGATATCATTTGATACGAAAAAAGTGAAACGCGTTACAGGAGACGAGTTAGACCCCAAGTATCTTAAGACCAAATTAGTTTCAGAACTTTTTAAGGAGAATGAGCTATGTCCGTCTGTCTGGCTGGCTGGATGGCTGGTCAGCAGGATAACTCGAGTAAACCTTAACGGATCGGTATGAAAATTTACCAGTACTAATATTTTTCGAAACGAACTTATGGGATTGTAAATGGGCAGAATATACCCACCCCTTCTGGTACCTCCTATACAAAATTACATATTTTTGGATAATTAATATTTCTTCCATAACTGTCAAACAGACCATCAGAGGATATCTAAATTTGGTCAGATTATTTATCTTGCAATAGTAGACAAACCTTAAGAAAGCCGATGCCTTTGCCACACCCCTTCTGGCACCTCCCATACAAATGACCGATTTAATATAGATTTATATACATATCTTTTTTGTAAGTAAACTGAGATCACTCAAAATTTTGCGTATGATGTTCGCTTATGAAAATTAAACTCAGGTATGAATATGGACTATATCGATTCACGCCTACTGGTACCTCCCATACAAAATGACCTATTTTTGGAAAATTAATTTTTCTCCCATAACTTCCAAAAGGACACTTGGGGGGTTATGAAAATTGGTCGATAAATTAATGTTGTGATAGGAGGCGAAACCTCAGAGAGCCTAACTATTTGACCCACCCCTTCTGGTACCTCCTATACAAATGACCGAATTGACCCTTATAGTTTTACATACATATCTTTTTTGTAAGTAAACCGAGATCACTCAAATTTTGCGTATCATGTGCGCTTATAAAAATTAGACTCAGGAATGAAGATGGACTATATCGATTCACGCCTTCCGATACCTCCCATACAAAATTACCTATTTTTGGAACATAAATATTTCCCCATAACTTCCTAACCGGCACCTGGGGACAATCAGATTTAGTCAGTTAATTTATCTTGTAATAGGAGGAATAACCTCAAAAAACGTAACTATTTGACACACCCCTTCTGGTACCTACCATACAAATGACCGAATTTACCCCCATAGGGTTGCAACATATCTTTTTTACAAGTACACTGAATTCAGTCAGAATTTGCGTACGTTGTACGCTCATGTCAATTTGACTCTTTAATGAATATGGACTTTATCGGCTGACCCCTTCTGGTACCTCCCATACAAATTTACCTATTTTTGGAAATTGAGCGTTAATTTACAAAAAAAACTTCGGACACTTTGAGCTGCCCCTAACGGTACCTCGTTAACAAATAAGTCAAACTTTTACGGTTTTGCTACATGTCTTTAGACCATTGGTATTATTCCAAAAGTCTTAGCCACAACCGTTTACGCTGCAAAGCAAGCATATACCTAATAATACATAAGTAATTATACCATCACCCTTAGGGATGAAGGTATATATCATTTGATACGACCCAAAAGTGTAACACATAGAAGGAGTGACTTTAGACCCTAGGTTTCTTTGAACCAAATTCGATTCATGACTTTTTAAGTCGTTTGAGCCATGTCTGTCTGTCTGTCTGTCTGGTGGCTGTCCGGCTGGTTCGCACGATAACTTTCGAAAGACGCAACCAAATGTCTTGAAATTTTGCACGAGTTAATATTTCCCCAAAACTACTTACGGTATTGCAAATGGGCTACATGGCTTTGCCCCTTCTGGTACCTCCCATACAAACACATCATTCCGCCCACTTTAGAAATCGAGTTATAATATCAATACACCCAACGGGATCGTACCCAAATTCTGTACTTAGCTTTACTATTACAGGATAAAGCTTTGGAAAAAAATTCGAAGTCTAGCCACGCCCCTTCAGGTACCTCCCATACAAATTCACCTTTCCGCCCACTTTAGATATGGAGTAATAATATCAATAAATCCAACGCTATCGTGCCCAAACTCTGTATTTAGTAAAGCTATAACAGGATAAAGTTTTGGAAAAAAAAAATTGGAAGTCTAGCCACGCCCCTTCTGGTACCTCCCATGCAAATTCACCTTTCCGCCCACTTTAGATATGGAGTAATAATATCAATAAATCCATCGCGCTCGTACCCTAATTCTTAATTTAGTAAGCCTATAGCAGGATACAGTTTTTGAGAAAAAAACTGAAGTCTACCAACGCCCCATCTGGTACCTCCCACACACATCTGGTACCGCCCACTTTAGAAATCTATTAATATTATTATTAGAACTACCGCGATCGTGACCAAATTCTGTATTTAGTAAAGTTCAAGCAGGATAAAGTTTTGGAGAAAAAATCTGGATGTCTAGACACGCCCCTTCCGGTAACTCCCATACAAATGTACCACGCCGCCCACTTTAGAGATGGAGTTATAATATCAATATTCTCGACACGATCGTGCCCCAATTCTGTATTTTATTAAGTTATGACAGGATAAAGTTTTGGAGAAAAAATTGGAAGTCTAGCGGCGCCCCTTATGGGACCTCCCATACAAATGACCTTTCCGCCCACTTCAGAGATGGAGTAGTAATATCAATACAGCCAACGCTATCGTGCCCAAACTCTGTATTTAGTAAAGCTATAACAGGATAAAGTTTTGGAGGATAAACCTAGAAGTCTGGACACGCCCCTTCTAGTACCTCCCATACAAATTTACCACTCCACCCACTTTAGAAATCGAGTAATAATATCAATATAATAGCAATTTTTTTATTTTACTGAGGGTGATGGTATATGTAAGTCGGGTCGCCCGACTGAAACTTTCTTACTGGATTTAATTACAAATCAGTTGGATTTATCTAATTCGTAAGATAAGGACTTCCTCTTCTATGAATTTGTTCTTTATGATCGTCTGAAATCACATTTTTTATCAGATTCTTGACGGACAACCGCGTACCATTGCACAATTCCGGTTGATTCAGATTCCGCAATATGATTATGATCGATCCCACCTTTATCTGTAAATTATGCGGCATATTAAGCGAGGGAAAATTCGGTCGGATTGTTGGTCGCTTCATCCTTTACGGTCACGCTGTAAACAGATTTGTAATTTTGTGCAAGGTCATAAGTTACTTTTCCAACGATGTAAACTGACAAAAATTTGCTGGGAACGATATCAATTCAGTCGAAACATCAACCCGAACCCAGTTGTTTCGGGAATTCAGCAGAAGATGGGAGGTTCTGGAATGAGCCCCTAATTTTTGGACAATTACAACTTCTTGACGTTTTCAAGCATGGTTTTAGTAAATCAGCAGCATTAGACATTTTGAGCAAAATCATAGCCCCACCAAATCGTTTTAAATTCCCTCGTAAATCCTTTATCGTTCGGTCAACTACTTTCAAAGCTCATTTAGTCGTTATCGAGCATTCATCCGAAATGTTGATTTGGCATTTCCTCTCTACTTCGTCGTTGCGAAATTCTTGGTCATTGTATACTTTGGCTTTTCAACCGTGAGAAGATTCATCGACAGTTTTAAAGTGGAATTTGCAGTTCGAATGCCTTCCAACAATGTGACAGGTATGCCAGAGGATGCAGCGGCTAACGTTATTTGAGATCTTGACCAAATTGTTGCCGGAATCAACAAAAAATGTCTTAGGTGTCCCACTTGGAGCATCGAGAAAGTAAATGCCTCCAGTTTCATTGTGAATCGTACACGTTCTTGTACTCGGTATTTAACAGCGGCACATTAGTTCGAACTCTTCCGATCAGCTCATCTAGATTATAGTCTTGCTCCCGTTAAAATTCGCGATCGAATGCATTTTGCATCGAACGATTTGACGCTGGCACTCCCAATGTCGGGTTCGACGGATTTTTTATTTAAATATTATTTTTCTCGTTACCAACCAACATTTAACCGAAAATGTTCCACCTAGACATCGTTCAAAACCATCAAATCATGCGAAAATTGCAAAAATTTTGTCAATAAAAAAAAAACACATTTTTTGGACTTTTCCGGAATTTTCCGAGTTTTTCCCTAAGAATTTTCTATTTTTCCATTCGAAAAGCCATTCCGTAACAACTGCACACAAAATTCCATACAAAAAACCAAATTTCGATTTTTCCACATTCCCGACTTTTTCAAAGGATTTTCCCAAAATTATCTTGCATAAAACCCTCATACCAATTACGAACAATTGAATAAAAATTTAAAACAAAATGGGCCAGCCGTTCTCCCTTGATGAATTACTACACACTGTTTACACCGTTTTTATACATATAGATTTCACAATAAACCGAATTTTTCCAAGCAGCACAACGAATTTTCCACCTTTACGTCGTCTAAAATGATCAAATTAAGCGATACAATGAAAAATTTCGATGAAAAAATTCAATATTTTCGAGTTATTTCAAGAATTTTCCGAGTTTTCCACCAAGAATTTTTCTATTTTTCCATTCGAAAAGTCATTTTGGAATGATTATCCGAAATTTTCACATTTACATCATTCAAAATTATCAAAACACAAAAAAAATTTCAAATTTCGTCAAAAAAATTCAAATTTTTGGAATTTTTCCATAATTTTCCAACCAAAATTTTCTTTTTTTTCAACCGAAAAGCCACTACGGAACAATTGCACACAAAAAGTTATATAAAAACTCAATTTGCGATGCAAAATGTTTCTGAAAAAATCTAAAATTTTCGATTTTTTCCGGAATTTTCCGAGTTTTCCACCGAGAATTTTTCTATGTTTTCATTCGGAAAGTCATTTCGGAATAATTATCCAAAATTGTTCACTGTTACATCGTCCAAAATTATCAAATCATACGATAATATGCAAAAATTCGTCGAACAACAAATTCAAACTTTTTGAATTTTTCCGGAATTTTCCGCATTTTTCAACAAAAATTTTCCATTTTTCTACTCGAAAAGCCATTCTATAACAATTGCACACAAATTCCATACAAAAAAGGCAATTTTCGATTTTTCCAATTTTCCGACTTTTCCGGAAGATTTTCCCAAAATTGTCTTTCACATAAACCTGCTCTTGCCAATAACGAACAACTTAAAAAAAGTTTGAGCGAAATCGGCCCAGCCGTTCTCAATTGATGGATTACTATACATTTTTGCCCAATTTTTCACAAATTTTTATCTTTTGGGAGAGTTTTTCGTTTTTCTGCAAATATTGTGAGTAATTTATCATTGTTTACATTATATACACCTCATCTAAGCGACATGTAAATAACGGCGTAAGTTCTGTTTATGTGTTGTTAGCCGTCGAATTAAAACTATATGACGGCGACAGTATGATATCTGTTTTTTGTTAATATGCCCCAAAATAAGACGGAAAAATTCAATGAAACTTTCTATAAATTATTTAGTTGCCTATGGTTGAATTATGCATAAATATTTTATATTTTTCTGACTTTTCTACTTATTTATAAACAACGCCGTTGGAAACATAACGCCGCAAAATACTTCATATCAGTCAAATTGACTCTTCTTTAACACTTTAGAACCAGTTAAGTGACACATTCCCTCTTCACTTGTCCTGAGATAGGTATACTCAGATAAATTAACACCACTTTTCCGTAGGGTTGATATACATTTTATCTAAACTTAATAATTTAACTTAACGTTACAAACATGACAACAGCAACAAATTAATTTTCAGTGAATAAAATCAATTGTTCACTTTACATATTCTTGATGCCTGCTATTGAATTTCAAATCTAAAATTTAATTTACTCAAGTTGACATTTTATTTTGAACTGATTTGCTTTTGTACAACTGTCCATTATGGTAATGCAAAAAGTTTTTGCCCCGGAGATGATAAAACAATTTGTAACAACCAAAAGAAATGTACATACAAAAATACAATCATGTATACATTTGTTTCTAAAAATCAAATTCACAATCATGTTGGCAAAACTCAAAATAAATTGAATTGTTTTCTATAAACATACTCAAATCGAACAAAATAAGTTTTTGCATTGAAGTGTTCATAAGATCATTGGGTTTAATGGTCATTGGAAATCAAAATTGCACATTAGTACAGTGTTACTATCTAATTAAAGATGCGAAATTCTACAAAATAACTAGACCTAATCTAAAAAATAAATCATCGTAGCTTTTAAAATGTTAATGTTATTTAAAAAATGGTCATGTAAAAAACAACGTTACGTAAAACTAATTATATTAATAAGATACTGTTGTACTAATCCATATAAATGGCTACTAAGGCAATGTAGTAAAGTTTATCGTTATTAAAATCAATACTTGTCATTTCCAAATATTTATGTAAAATTTTATGTACTCGCCTATATCTAGTCTAAGCCAACTCATGCACTTTCATTATCCGAAAGTCGCTCATGGTTATAAGTTAGTTTTAGTACAAAACTTGTAAGCACACATTCTCTCAGTGCCTTCTCCTCTACGAAACTAACCCATTTATTAATATATGAACACAGTATCCCCTTTCAAATTTCTTAAATCGATTACTAGAAGCATCTTAATATTGTTAGTCGACATAACATGTTCTACTTATTCACAAAAATAAAACACATTTATTAAAGTCTTCAAATAAAACTAAACAAATGCACAATTTAAACAAATCAAGTAAAAATTGCTCCACCTAAATTCTTTGTATACCCATGATATATTGCCTCGTTTTGAGCCCTGTCACATCATAAACGACCCCTTTTTATTTGCGCAAATCTTCTGGTATACATGTTTTTCTAAGGCGTTTATAGGCGGTACTCAGACAATTTCAATGTTTTTCTTGCACATAAAAAAACAAGTAGATTATTTGGATTTCACACATATTAAAGCACGTACAAAGTACGAACAGAAATTAATGTATTCCAATAAATATTTCCAAAAAGAAGTCTAGGAGCAATCACGTAAATACAAGTGTTACTGGCTTGTCATATATGCGTGTCTAGATTTATAATCAAACAGCAAATGAAATGTTCCAATTTAATGATGTCATATAACAATTACAAACACCAGTTAAAAAACCACACGCAATAAGATTTATCCTCTGTTGGTTATTTTTTATTTCTTTGGATGGATCAACCTTAAATTAATTGAAAAATAGGCAGTGTTCTAGTTTGCCAAAATCTTCTTTATGTGATATTAAGATAGAAGAAAGTAATTGGCAAGGCGGTTTGAAAATAATTGAAGGGAATTTATTGATAGTTTAGTTAATTAACAAGTTTAACTAATTAAAGTTTATTAAATTATTGTAATAATCATAATATTTTGGGGTGAAAATTCATCTCCTAGTGATTTCCAAACTTTTCATTGTCTCCCTTTTCCAATGAGACGCTAGTTTTAGAGATAATAGCATTTCAAGATTTCCATAATGGTATGGTCGAGTTCTCATTTGTTTGATATGTGCTAGTGGTATTTAGACTCTTTCAAAGTAATCACAAATTAGTTTAAAATATAATCCCATTAAATGATTTTCGACAGCCACATTCAACACCGCTCACATGATGTTTCTCAGGTGGACTCTGGACAGGTTTAGCATAAATCGTGTCCTATGTATATCCATTGTAGGCCAAATTTGTTTGGTCGCCGTGCAAGTGGTTTCTATCACCCATCATTCCTTAGCAATCAGGTCCAGTTTCTCCCTTGTGAGAGAGATCCCAATGAGACCGTAAACTACTCCTGAGTTAACGGTTGTGGCGGCCCTTGCCAGTGTATCGGCTTTTTGGTTACCATATATGTTCTCATGTCCTGGGTTATGTTAGGGTCACCGTCTCTTGCTATCTCCTCAAGAGACGACCGGCAATCTCGAACATTTCTCGAAGTGGTGTACACGTTCTCCAGGGATCCTCCGAAAGCCGCTTTACTATCAGTAAGAATATGAATATTGCCGCCCAATATCCCACGGTACTGAATTTTCTCTACGGCTATTCCGTCCTGAACTATGCTACAGTAATCCGGTAGTCTGATTGATAGTTACAAATTCAACTCCTCCAAAAAGACTTCATAACCTGCTCTTTTCATTTAACCCAATAGTGACGACTGTTACCATATGGTAACATTGACAGCGTTAGATATTGCACGCAATAAAATAAACATAAGAATAAAAGTCAAGACTTTTCTTTTTTGGTTTCATCGTAGCGAGCGTGGGGGATCATTTGAAATAGGTGTTTTTCACATGTGCGTAAAATATGAAAATGGAGGGATATAAAAATTCATATCTTTATATATAAAATTCTACCGTACGTGTGTTGTGACTGAACTCCTCCTAAACGGCTGGGCCGATTTGCATAAATTTTTTTGTATGCGTTTGGGTGCTGCCCGGATGGTTTAGATTTACAATTCGGTCCAATTGGACAAAGGGGCGTGGCACCGCCCATACAACTTGAAAATCAAAAGGGCTGTATCTCATGAACTATCAGAGGTATGAAGATGAAATTTGGTGTATATGTTGTTGAAGCAGTATTAATTTCAGCCAAGGTGGAAGTGGGCGGTGCCACGCCCCTTTTCAAAATCGTTCTAACGGCTTTTCTAATAGACCGATTGATACGAAAATTTTACCAAGTGGTACTGTTGACCTGTTGATAGTCCCTGGCTATAATAGGCTGTGATTGGATAAAGGGGCGTGGCACCGCCCATACAACTTGAACATCAAAAGGGCTATATATCATGAACTATCAGAGGTATGAAGATGAGATTTGGTATATATGTTGTTGGAACCGTATTATTTACAGCCAGGGTGGAAGTGGGCGGTGTCACGCCCCCTTTTAAAAAACCGCTTGGCAGGCTTTCCAATAGATAGATTGATACGAAAATTTTAGAAAGTGATACTGATACTGATGTACTTTTGATTTAAAAAGACCAATACTTAATATGTTACATCATCTGTCAAAATAAGGGAACTTGTGAAACGCTTTAACACTTTTTAAATTTCAATACTAAAGTTAACCCAAAAATCGATATATCTCCGGATGAAATTGGAAAATTTTTAGTTATACTCCCTTATTTTCATTTATGTATCAAAATATCATAAGGCATACATAATTAAGCCTACTAATACAAATGAAATGTTTATGTTGCGATTTTATGCCCTGTGTATTGTAAATATATTTGAATTTTGTATATGCATTTAACAAATTTCCTTATTTTGACAGATAATGTAACGTAAAATGGTATTGTTTTTTTTTAAATGGAAAGCACACCACTTAGCCTACTTGCAAACACAAAATTTTATTTTATTGGAATTTTAAAACTACATTATTTTGGTACATTTGTCATTTCATTTTGTTTGTTGGGAAGTCAGTTTTAGGCAGAAGTTTTCGGTTTGTGCTCATTTAAAAACAAAAAAATCTCTATCTGAAATCTTCCTGCTTCACAGCGCGAGCTAAGAATTGATTTTAGACACAAATTTTATTGGTAAAATTTTCTAACAATTCATCGTAGATTCCGATTTTGGTTACGATTTTTACGAATAAAAAAATTGGCCCACCTTACTATTCATAACTCTGGGAGAACTGCAATATACTGTGAAATTTTGACAGTTATAACTACTTATTTTAAAAGGGTGTAGCACAGCCCACTTCCACCCTTACTGTTATTCATACTGCAACAATAACATATGTGACATATACATTTCTATACCTCTGATAATTCATGAGATATAGCCTTTTTTACTATATACCAAATCACATCTTCATACCTCTGATAGTTTATGAGATATAGCCCTTTTGATTTTCAATTTGTATGGGCGGTGCCACGCCCCTTTATCCAATCACAACCTATTATAGCCCAGGATTATCAACAGGTCAACAGTACCACTTGGTAAAATTTTCGTATCAATAGGTCTATTAGAAAAGCCGTTAGAGCGATTTTTGAAAAGGGGGCGTGGCACTCCCCACTTCCACCTTGGCTGTAATTAATACTGCTCCAACAACATATATATCAAATCTTATCTTCATACCTCTGATAATTCATGAGATACAGCCCTTTTGATTTTCAAGTTGTATGGGCGGTGCCACGCCCCTTTGGCCAATTGTACCGAATTGTAAATCTAAACCACCAGGGGAGCCACCCAAACGCATACAAAAAAATGTATGCAAATCGGTCCAGACGTTTAGGAGGAGTTCAGTCACAACACACGTACAGTAGAATTTTATATATAAAGGGGCGTGGCACAGTGGCACCGCCCCATACATTTCTTGGAAAAAAATAGAAGGAGTGGACGTGCAGCAATAAAATTTTGCAGAAACACTTCTCTGGGCTTAATTAAGAAATTTTGAAAAAATCTTGGTAAACCGCCTACTGCCACACCCACCAACTGCACTTGCCAAAATTTTTAGTTTTGCACCTAGGGACTCGAAGTTCTGGACACTTCTAAATTGAGCTCCTTATGAAAAAAAATTAAACATATTGGGGATGCTACGCCTACTTTAGATTTTACGCCCATTGAAAGTTGTAGATTTTAGGTGTTTTTCTTTCCTGTCTAAAATCATATGAAAATTTCATATAAGTTAAAAAATTTAATTTTTATTCAAAAGTAAAACAACAACCCTCCTCGAAAGATATAGCCTTCAAATACACCGAAAATATCCCACAAATGCATGCATTAAAAACGATGTTACTGATATGGTCGGTATTTGGCGGTAAATTTTTTTTTCTTAATTGAAAGTACAGACTCGGACCTTTCATTTTTTTATAGTTAGAGGGCTAAGCAAGGCAAAGCACATAAAGTTTTTTTCCACCAAAATGTGATAAGTTGATATTTTTCAGTATAATTTTTGATCAATTATAATAATTAGTTTACTTGCCTAATTTTAATAATTATTTTTTTGTATAAAAAAGTAAATGCTATATTTTCACTAAAAAATAAAACAAAAGCCATAGCTATAAACTTACACACAAAAAAAGTTCTTTAATTGGACAATAATTGTTATCTAATTTCATTGAATAAATTTCGGTTGACTTCTGTTAGTTTTTTCAACTACAAAATTTCACTTTTCATAAAAAACGTTGGTGAATTATTCTTATCCAAATATTTCTTTACAAAACCACATCATTAAAATTTTGAAATTGCAAAGTTGAAAAACACTATTTTTTCCACAGAAATGCCACTGTGCGTGGCACCGCCCATACAACTTGAAAATAGAATGGGATATATCTCATGAACTATCAGAGGTATGAAGATGAGATTTGATATTTTTTTTTGAGGCAGTATTAATTTCAGCCAAGGTGAAAGTGGGCAGTGCCACGCCCCCTAGAGATATGCACAGTAGTGCGGGTCAATTTTTTTTCGCAAAAATCGTATACCAAAATCTGAATTCGTAGCTTCCGCTGCAGGCAGGAAGATTTTAGCGCGAACTAGGAATTGATTTTAGACATATTGTTTCTTAGTGAAATTTTCTTAGATTCCGATTTTGGTATACGATTAAATTGAGCAGGCTTTTTTGAAATAAATAAATAAAAGGTGCCGAGGCGCTGCCACCTAACTTCAATATAATAATAGTCCGTACACCAGATAGTGGAGGACATAGACTAGCTGCGCAGACTAAAACAGTGATATGTTTATAATATTTTAACAGGTATGTGTTTTTCAATTAATTTCCAGGAGAGCGAATCGGTAATAAATCCTATAAATAGAAAATTTAAGCAATATTCATTGGAGTTGGACCGGAAAACACCTTTTGTTTGATTGGGGAACAATTTGAATTTTTATAGTATTTCAGAGGTAACATAAGCAAACTTTGTAAGTAACCTATGTATGGCGTATTTTTCTGTTAGGTTTTAGTGTAAATCTTGCTGTCATACTAATCAAGTGTGATAAACTTTCTTTCAGTATACTTTGGAAAATCACCATACAAAGACTTACAATAGAACAACGGTTAAAAATAGTGGAAACTTATTTTAAAAATGCGCGTTCTGTTAGCCAAACTTATGGAGCACTTTGTCAAGTTTACGATGCACATAATAAAAATCCAGCTAATAGAAGACATCGCCGCTGTAGACGAAAGTGTGACATGGGTTTCGAATTTATCGAACCGACGCCGTTCTCAGCAACTCGGTCTCTATATAACATCCAACTGTTGGAAGAATTTGAGCCAGTGGACGATCAATTGATTTTGTTATTTCTCATGTCATGTCATTGCAAATCATTGGAAAGAGAAATGGTTCCAACACAACGGCATAATATGGAATACAGCGCGTGAGACCATCACTTTGTTAAACCAAGCGTTTGGTGACCGAATTATCTCAAAAAATGGTAATACGAGTTCAATACAAAGACAGTATTTGGAAATATTCTTGATCCGTGGGAGAAGAAGACATGGCGAAAGAGGTTTTTATGGCTAAAGGCATAAATCTTCAAACGAAATTTTTATTTGAGGTCATTAGGCAGAAAAGACATGACAAAAATGTTTTTTACGCCCAAAGAGATAGTTAGTATACAGAAGGTTCCCGCTACTACAGAAAAAAATAAAAATTGAATTTTGAACATTGAACTTAAGCAGAATGTCCTATTTGAGAAAGAAGTGGTTTTTCGCCCTACATACAGATATGATAGATATGACTTTGCTGATGAACTTTTTACTAACGTCATAGATCCTACGATATTAAGCATTTAAAACAATAAATCTTAATTGGTTAACTTCCATGTTAAGGATTTACTTGAAATTAGTTACATAAGTTAATAAACTCAACATATTACTGTCGAGCTTAAGTACCGTTTTCAAAGTACTTTATAGACCTACAAAATTATTAATTAGCGTTTATATAGCATTTAGGATAGCAAGAAATGTGAAATATATTACAAGTTGATATGCAATAGCGAAGCATTGCCGGGCCCACTAGTTAAGAATATTTGTTTGGTTGTTTAACGACTGATATCTTAAAGACTTTTAGTTTTTGTTATTTAAGAATTATTATGAATTATTTTGTACTTGTTCTTTTAATTTATCTGTTTTAATGCAGTTACCGTATGGGCACAGTCGTCATAACACCAGTAAAAATGGATATTTTTCTGAAATTTTTCGTTTTACTTTTTTTATGTAAAATTCGTTTTTAACTAATTTATATGTAGTACTGACAAAATCTTTAAAAAATTCCTATTATTTCACTCTCGTCATTAAAGGGTTAATTTCGAACCGTTCGTGAAAATTTGGATGACATCCTCCCAAAAGTTTAAGGCATTATCATTATCATCATGAAGTATAAAACCCGGGTCGAACACTGGTTTCGATATAGTGTAATTCGTGTGACAGCTCACATCGATTAGGTCCAGAATTTTGGCATAACCATAGTTCCTGTGCATCCATGCTTTTGTGACGTCTAAATGCATTGCAGAGTTCGCTGCTATTAATGTTTGGGGGTAGCCAGTTTAGGATCGTAAACTATGCCTTAGTTGAAGTATTTCCAAGTGCCCCTATTATCATGATTACCACATGCCTCATAATACGTTTGAATTTCAGCCTTTGGGACGCTCTATCTAGCAACTTCCAGCAGACTGCCAATCCGTAGAATAAGATGGGTTTAATAACTAAGTAATATAACCATTTCACATTATTGGGGCTAACTCGACAATTGAGGCCGGTTACCCTTTTGCAGCAGTATAGAACCGCTGCCGCTTTGCTAATCCTGGTCCGAGTGTTCAGATTCCAATTCAGTTAATTGTCCAATATAAGCCCAAGGTATTTGGCACTATTAGAGAATGTAAGTGGGATTCCATTTAATCTGGGTTTGGAAAATTGAGGGATTTTGTATCTTAGTGTGATAAGTACCAGTTCCGTTTTACTCGGGTATACACCCCAGTCATGAGACCATTTTAAAAGAAGTTTCAGCGGAGATTCCAGAAGCTCAGAGAGAAGTATAGGATCCTTGCCGGTAACTTTTAGTGCCACGTAGTCCGCTTATGCGACGGTTGTGCAGCACGTTTTTTCTATCGTCCTCAGGAGAGTGTTGATGTTGATATTCCATAGTAGTGGAGAGAGTACTCCTCCTTTTGGCGTACCGCGTACAGCCACCTTGGAAATATTTGACACGCCCAGAATAGATCCAATGCGCCTAAATTAGTAGTTAATCAACTAAGGCGATGACCACTGGGTTAATCTCCAGTTGATCCATTGAGTCAATTACAGATTCGGGTTTGACATTAATAGAACCTCCCTTAATATCCAGGAAGGCAGCAAAAGCGTATTCCTTGTGGTCCAGGGATCTTTCAATGTGGCTGGTTATCGAATGTAAAGCAGTTTCTGTGGATTTGCTCTTCATGTAAGCATGCTCAGCCATGGATAAGAGTTCCGGTTTAAGAGATGATCTGATATCTGCATCAATTATTATCTCCATAGTCTTAAGTAAGAAAAACCAGTACAGAAATTTCAGTCAGGTAAACTGACTGATAAATACCATCACCCAATATAAGATATTGTTGAAAACTTGAGTTATTGAAATGAATAGATTTTTAACCAGTACAGAAATTTCAGTCAGTTAAACTGACTGATAAATACCATCACCCAATATAATATATTGTTTAAGTCTTGAGTTATTGAAAATAATCGATTTGTAATTAAAACCAGTTAGAAAGTTTCAGTCGGGCAACCCGACTTACATTTACCCTTAGCCTCAGTAAAACAAATAATTTTCTATTTTATTGATATTATTACTCGATTTCGAAATTGGGCGGAGTAGTGGTACATTTATATGGGAGGTACGTGAAGGGGTGTGTTTAGGCTCCAGATTTATTCTCCATAACTTTATCCTATTATAGCTTTACTAAATACAGAATTTGCGCACGATTGCGTTGGGTGTACTGATATTATTACTACATCCCAAAAGTGGGCGGAAAGGTACATTTGTATGGGAGGTACCATAAGGGGCGTGTCTAGACTTCCAATTTTTTCTCCAAAATTTTGTCCTGTTATAATATAACAAAATACAGAATTTGGGCACGATCGTGTCGAGTGTATTGATATTATTACCCTATTTCTAAAGTGGGCGGAGTGGTACATTTGTATGGGAGGTACCAAAAGGGGCGTGTCTAGACTTCCAGATTTTTTCTCCAAAACTTTATCCTGCTTAAACTTTACCAAATACAGAATTTGGGCACGATCGCGTTAGGTCTTTTAATAATATTAATCGATTTCTAAAGTGGGCGGTACCAGATGTGTATGGGAGGTACCAGATGGGGCGTGAATACACTTCCAATTTTTTTCTCTAAAACTTTATCTTGTTATAGCTTTACTCAAAATAGAATTTGGGTACGATCACGTTTAATTTATTGATATTATTTCTCCATCTCTATAGTGGGCGGAAAGGTAGATTTGTATGGGAGGTACCAGAAGGGGCGTGGCTAGGCTTTCAAAATTTTTTCCAAAACTTTATCCTGTTATAGCTTTACTAAATACAGAATTTGGGGACGATCCCTTAGGGTGTATTGATATTATTACTCGATTTCTAAAGTGGGCGGAATGATGTATTTGTATGGGAGGTACCAGAAGGGGCGGGGCCATGTAGCCCATTTGCAATACCGTAAGTAGTTTTGAGAAAATAATAACTCGTGCAAAATTTCAAAACATTTGGTTGCGTCTTTCGAAAGTTATCGTGCGAACCAGCCGGACAGCCACCCGACAGACAGACAGACAGACAGACAGACAGACAGACAGACAGACAGACAGACAGACGGACATGGCTCAAACAACTTAAAAAGTCATGAATCGAATTTGGTTCAAAGAAACCTAGGGTCTAAAGTGACTCCTTCTATGTGTTACACTTTTGGGTCGTATCAAATGATATATACCTTCATCCCTACGGGTGATGGTATAATTAAAATAAAATTACTTATGTATATTTTTTCCCCTGCTTGTGGTGCAAAATCGTCCAAAACATTACTTATTTGTGTAGGGGGTATAGGTGCCGGTTTGGAATTTATGTGAGAAATATTAATATTTCAAAAAAAATTAATATTGATAGGGGGTACCACAAGGGGTGAACCGAAACGGTCCTTATTCATTCCTAACGCAAATTTTCATACGTACAACTTACGAATAATTTGACTGAATTCAGTGCACTTACAAAAAAAGATATGTATGTAAGACTATAGGGGTGAGTTTGGTCCTTTGTGTGGGAGGTACCAGAAGGGGTGTGTCAAATAGTTAGGTTTTCTGAGGTTTCGCCTCCTATCACAATATAAATTAACCGACTAATTTTCATTACCCCTCAAATGTCCGTTTGGAAGTTATGGGTGAATTATTTATTTTCCAAAAAAAAAATAATTTTGTATGGGAGGTACCAGAAGGGGTGACCCGATATAGTCCATATTCACTCCTGATTCATATTTTCATAAGCTTACAAATTACTCATAATTTGACTGAATTCAGTGTACTTAGAAAAAAAGATATGTTTGTAATATTATGGGGGTGAGTTCGGTCATTTCTATGGGAGGTACCAGAAGGGGTGCGTCAAATAGTTAGGTCTTCTAGGGTTTTGCCTCCTATAATAACATAAATTAATCGACCAATTTTCATTACCCCCCCAAGAGTCCGTTTGGAAGTTATAGTATAAATATTAATTTTCGAAAAATAGGTAATTTTGTATGGGAGGTACCAGAAGGCGTGAACTGATATAGTCCATATTTATACCTGAGTCTAATTTTCTTAAGCAAACGTCATACGCAAAATTTGAGTGATCTCAGTTTACTTACAAAAAAGATATGTATGTAAAACTATAAGGGTCAATTCGGTCATTTGTATGGGAGGTACCAGAGGGGGTGTGTCAAATAGTTAGGCTCTCTGAGGTTTCGCCTCCTATCACAACATTCATTTATCGACCAATGTTCATAACCCCCCAAGTGACTGTTTTGAAATTATTGGAGAAATATATAATTTCTAAAAATAGTTCATTTTGTATGGGAGGTACCAGAAGGCGTGAACCGATATGGTCCATATTCATACCTGAGTCTAATATTTATAAGCAAACATCATACGCAAAATTTGAGTGATCTCAGTTTACTTGCAAAAAAGATATGTATGTAAAACTATAAGGGTCAATTCGGTCATTTGTATGGGAGGTACCAGAATGGGTATGGCAAAGGTTTCGGTTTTCTTAGGGTTTGTCTACTTTTGCAAGATAAGTAAACTGACCAAATTCAAACATCCTCCGGTTGTCCGTTTGGAAGTTATGGAAGAAATATTAATTTTCCAAAAATAGGCAATTTTGTATGGGAGGTACCAGAAGGGGTGGGGCTATTCAGCCCATTTACAATCCCATAAGTTCGTTTTGAAAAATATTGATACTGGTAAATGTTCATACCGATCAGTTAAGGTTTACTCGAGTTATCCTGCTGACCAGCCATCCAGCCAGCCAGCCAGACAGACGGACATAGCTCATTCTTCTTAAAAAGTTCTGAAACGAATTTGGTCTTAAGATACTTGGGGTCTAACTCGTCTCCTCATCCCTAAGGGTGATGGTATAAAAATAATTTAATGAAGTTGTGACTAGATGGTTAAAATTTATAATGAAGCTGGTTAAAATTTGTGGTTAAAATTTATAATGGAGCGATTTGAAGTTATGTAAGAAATAATAATTTTACCAAAATAGGTCATTAGGTATGGAAGGAATGGGTCGGCCGATATAGTCCATATTCATTTTCATGCGTTAAATTGTCATAAACGTACATTTTATGCAAAAAATGACTTAAGTCCATGTACTTTCAAAAAACATATTTATGTAAAAATAAGAGGGTCAATTCGGTAATTTGTATGGGAGCTGACCAAGGTTTTTGTTTACAGAGGGTTTTAAAATGAACTGACCAAATTTAAATGTCGTACAGCCGTCCATTTGGAAGTAATTGGCGATATATCATGGACATGGTTCAAACGCCTTAAAAAGTCATGAAACTAATATGGTCATAGGATACAAGTGTTCTTTAATGCTTTGCAATTTTTCTCGTATTTAATGATAAAAACGATCATACATATGGGTGATGGTATACAAAAATCAAGTATTTTATCTGATTCGGTTTTACCTGAAGGGGTCAACAGATATATTTTATATTCATTCCTGAGTCAAGTTGAATTCAGTATACGTATAAAAAAAAATATATATGTAAAACTATTGGGGTGAATTCGGTCATTTATATGGGATGTACCAGAAGGGAAGTGTCAAATATGTAGGTTTTCTTAGGTTTTGCCTCATATCACAACAAAAATTAATTGACCAAATTTTATTATCCCCCAGGTGGAAGTCATGGGAAAATATTGTAATTTTAAAAATAGGTAATTTTTTATGGGAGGTACCAAAAGGGTCAACTGATAGTCCATACTCTATCCTGACACAAATTTTTATAAGCGTACATATAACCAGTTCAGAAATTTCAGCCAGGTAAGCTGTTAGATAAAAACCATATAATATATTGTTTAAGTCTTGAGTTATTGCAACTGATAGATTTTTAATTAAAATAATATTACTTTTGTATTTTTATACCATCACCCTTAGGGATGAGGGTACATATCATTTGATACGACCCAAAAGTCCAACACATAGAAGGAGTCACTTTAGACCCTAGGTTTCTTTGAACCAAATTCGATTCTGGACTTTTTAAGTCGTTTGAGACATGTCCGTCTGTCTGGCTGTCCGGCTGGTTCGCACGATAACTTTCGCAAGACGCAACCAAATGTTTTGAAATTTTGCACGAGTTAATATTTCCCCGACCGGCCGTGGCATAGTGGTTAGAACACGCGACTACCATGCGGGAGATCGTAGGTTCAAACCTGGCTCCAGTCATCTTAACAAAATTATTCTTTCATTGTCGGCTCCCCTCGAATGTTGTTGACAGCAACTTCACAGTATAAGTGTCGAGTCAATCAGGGTGTCTAGTAAGAGCTTCTCAAACAGTGACGTTCGCATTCTTCGATAAACAAGTAGGTGCCGTTAGTTGTGAATCTTAAAATAGAAAGCGTGTTCATGGGGTGCAAAGGAAAATTAAGTTTTTTTTTTAATATTTCCCCAAAACTACTTACGGTATTGCAAATGGGCTACATGGCCCCGCCCCTTCTGGTACATTCCATACAAATACATCATTCGGCTCACTTTAGAAATCGAGTAATAATATCAATACACAAAACGGGATCGTACCCAAATTCTGTTAGTAAAGCTATAACAGGATAAAGTTTTGGAAAACAAAAATCGAAGTCTAGCCACGCCCCTTCTGGTACCTCCTATACAGATGTATCTTTCCGGCCACTTTAGAGATGGAGTAATAACATCAATAAATCCAACGCGATCGTACCAAAATTCTTTATTTAGTAAAGCTAAAGCAGGATACAGTTTTTAAGAAAAAAAAACTTGAAGACTAGCCACGCCCCATCTGGTACCTCCCAAACAAATCTGGTACCACCCACTTTAGATATCGATTAATATTATTAAAGCACTACCGCGATCGTGCCCAATTTCTGTATTTAGTAAAGTTCAATCAGGATAAAGTTTTGGAGAAAAAATCTGGAAGTCTAGACACGCCCCTTCTGGTACCTCCCAGACATAGGTATCACATCGCCCACTTTAGAGATGGAGTAATAATATCAATACACTCGACACGATCGTGCCCAAATTCTGTATTTTGTTAATGATGAAGTTGTGGAGAAAAAGTGGAAGTCTAGCGACGCCTCTTATGGTACCTCCCATACAAATGTACCTCTCCGCCCACTTTAGAGATGGAGTAATAATATCAATACACCCAACGCGATCGTGCCCAAATTCTGTATTTAGTAAATCTATTACAGGATACATTTTTGGAGAAAAAATGTGGAAGTCTGGACACGCCCCTTCTGGTACCTGTACTATCCTCACGGACACTTTTTCTTGGTTTATGATAAATAAAATGTCAATATAACTGACAAGCATTTGCCACCATTTTAGGAAGATAGCTAATATCTCCGCTTTAAGAAAAGTTGTCAAACCTCGTACGAGGTTTCGAATTAAAAGTGGAAAAAATGTTGACGAAAGTGTACAAAGTTGTTTGCACGAAAAGTTGAAAATGTTCCCAGCAACATTTAAATTTTCTATTATATTGATATTATTACTCGATTTCGAACGTGGGCGGAGTGGTACATTTATATGGGAGGTACGAGAAGGGGTGTGTTTAGGCTCCAGATTTATTCTCCATTACTTTATCCTGTTATAGCTTTACTAATTACAAAATTAAGGCACGATTGCCTTGGGTGTACTGATATTATTAGTACATCCCTAAAGTGGGCGGAAAGGTACATTTGTATGGGAGGTACCATAAGGGGCGTCGCTAGACTTACAATTTTTCTCCAAAACTTTGCCCTGTTATAACATAACAAAATACAGAATTTGGGCACGATCGTGTCTAGTGTATTGATATTATTACCCTATTTCTAAAGTGGGCGGAGTGGTACATTTGTATTGGAGGTACCAGAAGGGGCGTGTCTAGACTTCCAGATTTTTTCTCCAAAACTTTATCCTGCTTGAACTTTACCAAATACAGATTTTGGGCACGATCGCGTTTGGTCTTTTAATAATTTTAATCGATTTCTAAAGTGGGCGGTACCAGATGTGTATAGGAGGTACCAGATGGGGCGTGGAGAGACTTCCAATTTTTTTCTCCAAAACTTTATGTCGGTATTGCTTTACTAAAAATAGAATTTGGGTACGATCACGTTTGATTTATTGATATTATTTCTCCATCTCCATAGTGGGCGGAAAGGTAGGTTTGTACGGGAGGTACCAGAAGGGGCGTGGCTAGGCCTTCAAAATTGTTTCCAAAACTTTGTCCTGTTATAGCTTTACTAAATACAGAATTTGGGGACGATCCCGTAGGGTGTATTGATATTATTACTCGATTTCTAAAGTGGGCGGAATGATGTATTTGTATGGGAGGTACCAGAAGGGGCGGGGATACGTAGCCCATTTGCAATACCGTAAGTAGTTTTGAGAAAATAATAACTCGTGCAAAATTTCAAAAGATTTGGTTGCGACTTTCGAAAGTTATCGTGCGAACCAGCCGGACAGCCACCAGACAGACAGACGGACATGGCTCAAACGACTTAAAAAGTCATGAATCGAATTTGGTTCAAAGAAACCTAGGGTCTAAAGTGACTCCTTCTATGTGTTACACTTTTGTGTCGTATCAAATGATATATACCCTCATCCCTAAGGGTGATGGTATAAAGATAGGCTAATTTGTCTCAATCCTTTGATTTATTGTGGGATGCCTTACCCCCTTTAGGGATAAATACTTTGTAGGTTTTCCATTTGTAAGTTGTCAATGTGCGACAGCTTCAGACAGGCTTTGAAGATTGTCAGAAGCCAGCGCGTCAATACTTCGAGTTTCTTATGTAGATCCATGGGAATATTCCATCGGGTCCTTCAGATATGTAAAATTCTGATGTAATTGTCGTCTGTGTGAGAAATGGCCTGCTGTGAAGAACACAACAGGCAGCTCAATCAAAGCTCTTTTGCAATCTTGTAAATTTTTTGAGAACAATATTTTTGCTCTACATTTCCTCTACTATATTCACCAAAAAAATTTTCGGCCGGGAAGCTGTTTCATATCCATTTTTACATAGGTCTTAACGTCTACGATTATACAGCATTGGATTTCATTAGTACTTTATCATATGAAGCATGTGCACGAACAATGCGGTTTTATTTTTCAGACCGGTTAGGGTATTAAATAACAAGGTCATCGTATTTACTTCATATTTTGCTTGTACTACCTTTTATATACCTAAGTACTTTTAACCGCGACAAATTGTTTCGGTGCCATTTTTTCCAACTCTTTAGCTTTATTTCTACAAATAGACCAACCGTATAACGTTTTCAAAATTTTTACTATTATTTGTTCTGACCAAGTTGGATTTTCTTGCATTTTGTGCAGTCACTACGAAATAATGGGACATTAGCTAGCTTGAACATGTGAGATGACATTTGTCCGCTAGGACCGCTGCAGTATCAATTTTACTGTGCCCAGATTTTACTTTATTAATGAAATAGTTATAAAACGTATCCAATTTTTTTATTTATCCTATTTCCAAATAATTTTCATATAACATCCTTAGCTCAATAATATGAAAGTTAGTTACAATAAAAACTAAAGTAGCGAAGGACATTGATTGAATTTATATCGATTAAGCTAACTTGTTTAATATTATATATCGTGTGAATTGCTTTACTACAATTTTTCGCTAGAACTTAATATCATTTGATACATTTTCATTAATGTTTTTTACAACAGAACGAAAAGAGCCATTAAATATCCTCAGCCAATTAATTGGAATAATAAGTAATGATGAAGAGTCCACAATCCACAATATGTCAAGATGCTGTAAACACAATCTCTCTATGAATAGAAATGTAAGCACAATCAGACGGCATACTTGCTCATACATCCCAATTATTTGATGGTCATTTATCTAAATTACTCTGAAAGAAACTCTAAAAGAGGCAATAATGATGATGAAGGTCAAAAGTTTCATTTTCAATATTTGCGGCTGTGGACAAACCAATTGGACGTACTACAATGTCATGACAATGACAAAATCTCTGTCGTATTCTCTACACTACGTATTGGTTAAGACATTTTTATGAAGTAAAGGCCAATAAAACTTGGGATGTATCAATATGGGAACTTGTAGACATGCGTCATTAATGAGTGATGTGCGGTGTGGAGAGGTTTACCATCAAGTTAGTCAATTATGGCTGTCATGATAGTTAATAGATTAAATAAGTTATACACATTAGGCCGACGTGAAAAATATGGTAATCGGGATGGAATGTCATCATTAGGTGACTGTGTAAGATAAAAGCATATGGACGACAAAAATTTTGCAAAAATTTTGCTACATAAATTTCTACAAATGAACGAACACTCCATCCAGCCAGACAGACGGACATTATCGTTTTAAACCGAATTTGGTCTTAAAATACTTGGTTACTAACACATGTCCTTTAATGCGTTACACTTTTTATACCATCACCATTAGGGATGAGGGTATATATCATTTGATACGACCCAAAAGTATAACATAAGTATAACTGTCTGTCTGTCTGTCTGTCAGTCCTATACAAATCTACCTTTCCGCTATAGAGATGGAGGATCAATACACCCAACACAATGGTGCCCAAATTCTGTATTTAGTAAAGCTATAACAGGATAAAGTTATCTGGAAGCCTAGACACCCTTCTCGTACCTCCCATACATAAGTACCACTCCGCCCACTTTAGAAATCGAGTAATAATATCAATATAATAGAAAATTATTTGTTTTACTGAGGGTAAGGGTATATGTAAGTCGGGTTGGCCGACTGAAACTTTCTAACTGGTTTTAATTACAAATCGGTTAATTTCAATAACTCAAGACTTAAACAATATCTTATAGTGGGTGATGGTATTTATCAGTCAGTTTATCTGACTGAAATTTCTGTACTGGTTTTTCGTATCAAATCCCTAAGGGTGATGGTAAAACCAGTACAGAAATTACAGTTAAACTGACTGATAAATACCATCACCTAAAATAATTTATTGTTTAAGTTTTGAGTTATGAAATTAATAGATTTTTAATTAAAATAAAATTACTTATGTGTTGTTTTTTGTCTGCTTGTGGATCAAAACCGTAAAAAAAAATGAATTATTTCAGTAGTAGGTACAATTAGGGGCAGCAGGTGTCGGTTTAGAAGTTATGGGAGAAATATTAATTTTCCAAACAAGGTCATTTTGTATGGTAGGTACCAGAAGGGGTGATCCGATATTGTCAAAATTCATTCCTGATTAACCGTATAACTTACCGCACAACCGTACAACTTACGCAAAATTTGACTAAATTCAGTGTACTTACAAAAAAGATATGTATGAAAAACTATGGGGGTGAGTTCGGTCATTTTTATGGGTGGTACCAGAAGGTGTGTGTCAAATAGTAAGGTTTTCTGAGGTTTTGCCTTATATCACAACTAGTGGGCCCGGCAATGCTTCGCTATTGCATATCCCGTTATATTGGATGTCCCGTTATATTGGAATACAGAGAGTTATTTAAAGAATTTTTTTAAAGGTTTTCCCATGGACGTACGCAGGTATCTTAAAAGAGTACACAAAGTTGTTTATTATCAATTGATAATATATTATTTTTAACTTCTTGTAAGCGCGGAATACCTTGTGTTATCGAATATTGCCATTTTCACCCCCTAAATGTAGAAAAATCTAAACAATGTGTAGCCTATGTTACTCGCGGGGTTATTCGGAAAAATCCCTGAAAATTGCATCAAAATCGGTCCATCCTTTTCCGAGTCCATACGTTACGTATATACACACATCCTGTTTTATATATATAGATAGAAGATAGATATAAATTTATCGCGCAATTTTCCTTACCCCCCAAGTGTCCGTTTGGAAGAAATATAAATTTTCCAAAAATAGGTCATTTTGTATGGGAGGTACTAGAAGGCGAAAACCGACATAGTCCATATTCATTCCTGAGTCCAATTTTCATAAGCGAACATCATACGCAAAATTTGAGTGAATTCAGTTTAGTTACAAAAAAGATATGTATGTAAAACTATGAGGGTCAATTCGGTCATTTGTATAGGAGGTAACAGAAGGTATGGCAAAGGTTTCGGTTTTTTTAAGGTTTGTCGACTTTTGCAAGACAAATAAACTGACCAAATTTAAATATCCTCCGGTCATCTGTTTGGAAGTTATGAAAGAAATATTTATTACCCAAAAATTAGGTAATTTTGTATGGGAGGTACCAGGTACCTGCTGACCAGCCATGCAGCCATGCAGCCAGACAGACGGACATTGCTCAATCGTCTTAAAAAGTCGTGAAACGAATTTGGTCTTAAGATACTTGGGGTGTAACTCGCCTCATCCCTAATGGTGATGGTATAAAAAGGGGGAGTTGCATGGGAAGTGTGAGTAGTTTTCGTCCTATCTTACTTATCTTTAATGTTAACATCCGCTAAGAGAATAAAAAGTTGATTATCAAATTTCAGCTCGATAGCTCATAAACTACGGGTGTAATCCCTCACCCTTCGGGTAGAAGGGTATATATCATATGATACGACCCAAAGTGTAACACATAGAAGACCCTATGTTTCTTTGAACCAAATTTGATTTATGGCTTTTTAAGACGTTTGAGCCATGTCCGTCTGTCTGTCTGGCTGGTTTTGAAATTTTGCACGAGTTAATATTGGTGGTGAGCGATCTAAACCGTCATCAACAATTGGTGTGCTAACTTCACTGGGTTGAGTGTCGCTATTTATGTAGTTTTGTTTTCTCTTTCAGTTGGAGTTAAATGTGCGATTTGCAAATCGTTCCACTGCCGTCACCCTTTTCACATTTTGTTGCCAGTGATATGCAGTGATTAAATAACATGCAAACCATTCGAATCTGATTCAATACGGCTTGATTCTGGTCTTGTCTACTGTGCAAAAATTTATGTTCGTCGAGTACATTTTTTCACTTTGGATACCGCATAGATTGCTGAAAAAAGGCTTACGATTCAAAAGAATGCAAAAGTGTACTGTACTTCAATATTTAAAGTAACAATTAAGCCATTTAATTGATAAATTACTGAGGCAACCATCGTATTAATATTCTTTAATTAAACCCTCGATTGATGCAGATTTTTAACTATTTTGCTTCATTATTCATTCTTATTGTTCACTTACGTTAAATGGATGCTTTATTTATTTCCCCATTAACCTATATGTTGACATATTTTTGATTTGCAGTTCAATGAAATCCCAACACACCAAATACCACAAACAAATTAATCGATATAACATATGTACGTGTTTATAACACGACCATCGTTAATTGCACTGTTGCTTAGTAAAAGCTCCGTGTGTGTATTGCAACGCCAGCGGTTTGGTTTGCTATGGATATTTTCGGTTTACGCCTGGCATTGTGCCACAACAGAATTCTTTTCTCGTAAAAATGCATTTAAATTTTGCAAGCGGATATCCGCTTACACACATTTTCCGTTACAATTGCATTTGGTGGTATGGAGCTGAAACGGAACGAACAAATAAACATTTTTATATTTTATAGCAACACAGGGTTTTTTTGGTAAATAATGTGGATATTTTTGCACATAACTAATACATCCTATGACACAGGGTCCGTTTATTGCAACACGTCTAATTAATTTCATAAAAATTTGCTAATCATATTATTATGTTGCACTTAAGATACCCTTTGACCATTGGTAATAAAACTACCAATGGTCCCTATAGTACTCCACATACAAATAACTTACAGTAGGTGAGAGAATTTATCAGTCAGTCAACCTGGGGTCAATCGTCTAAGAAAGTCCTGAAAAGCACAGAGTTCAACTAAAGTAAACAAAATCAACTACACCTTTATTGAAATAGAAATGAGAGGCAGTGCGTTATATCTGCCATTGATTAATTAGAATGTTTTCGACAAAGATTTCAAAGAATTCTGTAACTGAGTTTGAAGTGTGGTAATGCATTATTCACATGAAAATTGAACACACAATGCTATATGAACTAATTTTGTTGACAACTTATTTATCATTAGTCCACGCAAACTTGATGGTAATTAAAGAAAAAAAAAATAAATAGGGATTGATATTTAGCACGTGGCAAATAATAGATATACATCGCTTTCGAAGTAGTAAGACAATAGAATACAAAAGTAGTGCGCACATTAGGTTGGATCAATTAATGTCCACAAAGAATACCCCACCCAACGAAGGTTATTGTGGTTCCAAACAATTTTGGTGAAGGAACCATATGTCAAAATTCAATTACGATCCCTCAGTTTTATAAAAGTATGTCCGTCGTATTATATATTTTAATGTAATATGTTCTCTGTAAAAGTCTTTTTTTATATTTCAAATAATTAATATATAATATAAAAATAAGTCGCTAAATGTGTTGCTAAGCGCAAAACTCGAGACCTGTGGGACCGATTTGGCTCAATTTTTTTTCAGTTATTCGTAATTGCCAGGAGTAGGTTTTTACGAAAGAAAATTTTGGAAAAATCTTTCGGAAAATTGGAAAACCCGAATATTGCTTTTTTGTATGGAATTTTTTGTGCAATTGTTATGAATGATTTTTCGAATGGAAAAATAAAAAAAATTTTGTTGGAAAATTCGGAAAATTTCGGAAAAATTCGAAAACTTTTAATACTATTTTTCGACGAAATTTTGCTTTTTGTCGTACTATTTGATAGTTTTGAACGATGTAACTTGCGAAAAATTTCGGATAATTATTCCGAAATGACTTTCCTAATAGAAAAATATACATATGGTCGGTGGAAAACTCGGAAAATTCCAAAAAAAAACCGAAAAATGTGAATTTTTTCGGCAAAATTTTGCATTTTATCGCCTGATTTGAGGTAAATCGAAATTAAATTTTTGTCGGTTTTCGAATGGAAAAATAGAAAATTTAAGTTGGAAAATTATGGAAAATGCCAAAAAAAAATATTTTTTTCGACAAAATTTTGCATCTTATCGTATGTTTTGGTCATTTTGGGAGATGTAAATGTGAACAATTTCGAACAATTATGACTTTTCGAATGGAAAAATAGAAAAATTCTTCGTGGAAAACTCGGAAAATTCCAGAAAAAAATAGAGAGATTTGAATGCCTTCGACAAAATTAATTCATATAGTAATTCATCAATTGAGAACGGCTGGACCGATTTTGCTGATATTTTTTCAGTTGTTCGCAATTGCCAGGAGTAGGGAAAATCCTCCGGAAAAGCCGGGAAATTGGAATAACCGAAAATTGTTTTTTTTTGTATGGAATTTTGTGTGCAATAATTGCGAATGACTTTTCGAATGGAAAAATAGAAAAATTTTGTTTTAAAATTCCGGAAAAAATCGAAAATTTTAATTTTTATTTTCGACGAAATTTAGTTTTTGTCGTATGATTTGACGATGTTACTGCGAAAAATTTTAGATAATTATTCCGACATGACTTTCCGAATGGAAAATCCCGTCATTCGGAGCCGAAGTTGTTGATCAACCCGGCAACAATCCGAGTTAAAAGGTGGAAAAAAAACGCACGAACATAGTTATGCAGTTCAGATAGTATTACTGGAGCTGAGTAAACCCCTAGCTCAGTGAAAAATATTTTTTTACTTTTTTAAAATAGGTCGCAAAAACATTTTATTTCTTTTCGTTGCTTTAAAAAAGAAACGAAGACATAATATTCAATGATATTAAATATTCTAGGAATATCTTAAGCAAAGTGTAAACTGAGGCAAGGTTTTGCCCAACGTTCGAGTGTTTCCGAAAAAGTTTGATTTTGTGTCAGTGTTATTATTAAATACTATTCCTCCCGTTTTGCATTTAAAGTTGTTCATATGAATATCGACGGCTTCACAGGTACTGCAGGGTGAGAATGTGGGATCACACGATATTGTTCTCAAGCTTCGGGAATCTCATCGGTCATATGATACACTTCAATACCCGTTGATGTTCTGCCGTGGAGAGGGCGAATATCACCACAATAAAGATGGTAAATACAACGACAGGTTTGTTTACAAGTCATCAGGAAAAAAAACGAATAAAAAGGTTAGCTCAAATAATTGTTATGCCTATCGATCGCAAATTGCGTTAGCTGTTGCATCATCTGCTGCCACTTTGTTGAAAGGCGGTCTAACTGCACACCCCGCTTTGAAGTTGACGATGAATCTTCTCACAGTTGACAAGTCATTGGGCACAATACCCAGAAGTTCAGCGACAGCGAAATTGTTGCGAGAATGCAAAATCATCATTTGGGATGAATGCACGATAGCGCTTCAACGAGCTTTCTAGGCAGTTGACCGAAAGATGAAGGATTTATGAGGTGATTCGAAACGATTGGGTGGGGGCTACAATATTTCTGTCGGAAGATTTTCGTCAAACGCTTCTCGCCATCCTCATTTCCCCATTCGATTGGCTTTTGCGATGACAATCAATAAATCGCAAGGCCAATCATTGGAAGTTTGTGGGATCAACCTCGAATTTCTCAGTTTATTTTAGCGCCGAAAAACAAATCGAAAAACATTGTTTATCAGACCGCTCTTCACAGATTTCGATTAAATTCAATTAAGTCACATTAAAATTTTAACTATATGTGTTTTAATATTACTCTGGAGCTTATAAGAAGGCGTTAACTTGGAGCGAGACGAAGTTCGCCGAGTCAGAAGTTGTATGGCAGAACAACGTTTGCCGGGTCAGCTAGTTTCAAATAAATTTTTTTTTTTAAAGAAAATTCTTAAAAACTTTGTGCAAAGCAGACGCAACCATTTTCATACACTGAAATTGACGAAAATACGATTGGATTAGGGGAAAGGTTTGAGCTCCTCGTCATACATTTTGGTCATTCGGGCCCATATAGCGTTGAAAAACGGATATACTGTTTAAAAATCTGGACTCCAAATTATCTTTTACAATATGCTTCTTTTACCAACATTATTATTTAAAATTAATTTCGCATTCTTTAGTTTTTGGTACTCTTGTACACTTTTTTTGGTCCCATACAAATTTATCCAACCGATGAATGTCCCCAACAAAAAATTTAGTATGTTTAATGCATTTTGTTGTAAAATATTTCATCATACCCACACCTTACGGGTAGGAGGGTATTGCAAATGGGCTACATGGCCCCGCCCTTTCTGGTACCTCCCATACATATACATCATTCCGCCCACTTTAGAAATCGTGTAATAATATCAATACACATAACGAGATTGTACCCAATTTCTTTACTTAGTAAAGCTATAACAGTATAAAGTTTTGGAAAAAAATTGGAAGTCTAGCCAAGCCTCTTCTGGTACCTCCATACAAATGTACCTTTCCACCCACTATAGAGATGGAATAATAATATCAATAAATTCAGCAATATACAGTTTTGGTACCTCCTATACACATCTGGTAACGCCCACTTTAGAAATCGATGTTATTAATAGAACTAACGCGATCGCGCCAAAATTCTGAATTAAGTAAAGTTTTAGCAGGATAACATTTTAGAGAAAAAATCTGAAAGCCTGGATACGCCCCTTTTGGTACCTCCCATACAATTGTACCACTCCACCCACTTTAGAGATGGAGTAATAATATCAATACACCCAACGCGATCGTGCCCTTATTCTGTATTTAAGAAAGCTATAACAGGATAAAGTTTGGAGAAAAAACCTGGAGCACACCCGTTCTGCTACCATACAAATGTACCACTCCGCCCACTTTAGAAATCGAGTAATAATATCAATATAATAGAAATTTTTTTGTTTTACTGAGGGTGAGGATATATGTAAGTCGGGTAGCCCGACTGAAACTTTCTTACTGGTTTTCGTACTATTTTCACAAGAATGCTGAGATCATTTGCCATAAAACTCATGAATTCCAAATTATATCTGTTGTTTGTTTTTAAAAGGAAATTATTTTTTCCATAACTTTCAAACGGACAACTGGAGAATATTGGAATTTCGTCAGTTTAATTATCTTGTAACAGTATACAAACGCTAAGAAACCCGAAACCTTTGCCACACCCTTCCTGCTACCTCCCATGAAAGTGACCGAATTGTCACAGTGTTGTCTAGTAAAAGCTTCTTAAACTGCTGACATTCAGATTCGTCGTTAATCTGTATAAGAGACTAAAAATATATGCGTGTTAATTCACAATTTTCATATCTAAATAGATGTAGACTTATATATTTAGAAAAACTATGCAATCGAAAATCTAAGACTTGTATTTTGTTCTTTTACAAATTGATATGTAATTATTAACGGAAATTCGTAAGCGTAAGTGGCAGTGGATTGGACATACTCTTCGCCGAAATGATGACAACGTGGCTGAGCAGGCACTTAAATGGAATCCCTTCCATCAGGCAGGTCGTCGGCGTGGAAGACCACGTATAACATGGCGACGCTCCACCGAAAGCGAAATGAGTAACTTCGGCGTATCCTGGAACCAATTAAGATCGATTGCACAAAACCGTGTCCGATGGCGGACGGCTGTAATTGACGCCCTATGCTCCAATGGGAGTTAGAGGAACACATATATATAATATGTAATTATATTGATTGCTCTTTTCTTCTTTGCAAAATTATCATTAATGCTCCTATCAGATTTTTGTGGCTCTACGATTTTTTTCATGTCAGGTCCCATAGGACCAATTATGATTCTTATGAACCAAAAGTCTAGAGTTTAAATGAATTTAATATTATTTGTATGTATTTTGTTTTAGATTTTTCGTCAAGTTTTAAGCACTTTGAGAAAATGTTGGATAATTATTACATTTAGTTAAGCTTGTCTGTAAGGATCTATTCCATGGACTTATATAAAGAAATAGAAGCTATCCCATATCTAATTCATAGCTAGTAAAGGGACATCATTCCTATTTTTAAACCTAAGACAATTTCAAGGATACCAATTTATTTGCAAGTCCTGCATTTGCAACAATACCATATTTAACCCTAATTTCAATCAAAGGAATTTGGGTAAGGACATTATAAGTTAGTTCACATGCCTGACATTTTTGCACAGGTCCTGGTATCAAGTATTCCTGTGCGCAAGGGAAATACAATAAGTTCGAATTCCAAGTGTACGAGTATTTAAAGAATACAATTGTGTCCCGATATAGAACTTGGAAAATGTGCACTACAGTAAGGACAAATATTTAGGTTTCAAACAATTCAAATTAAATTCCCCCATTTACAACTTTGTTTACTACAAGCACAACAACTAATATACTAAGAATTAAATGAGAGGTACACTGCATGATATTACCATACGCAAGAGATTTAAGCCACATATTCCTTCATACCTACATGAGATGTCGCTCCCAGGAACATTTTGTAAATATTTATAGTGTGATTTGACTTGCAAATGTATATGAATGGTAATGACTAGGAAGGATTATGTACAAAGAAGTATGTGCTCGTTCATTTCTGTATTCATTCAAATAAAAGCAGAATGTTGCAATAAAACCAACTGTCATGAGCAGTCTATACAGGACCTTAGGCGATATGCTTTTGAGATAGTTCTCAAGTGTTGATGTGCCACAAACGTCGACAGACTTGGTTTTGAATACATCGTATGTGAATGTGTATTTGTTAAAATACTATACTAAAATGTAGAGAATCAATTGACTAAAACCTAAGACGAAAATAGATTTTTATTTACCCCGAAAATATTTGTTTTTTCTTTTGATACGGGAAAAAGCTTAACTCATTAAAGGAGACATGTTTTAACCCAAGATAAGATCAGTTTTAGGAGTTTTAACAATATTGAGCCATGTTCGTCTGGCTGGTTGGATGGCAGGATTACCAGAATTAATAATGTCAAATTTTAATTAATGGGATTGTAAAGATAATAGTCCACCCTTCTGGCACCTTCCAGACAAAATTGACCCTTGAAGTATAACATTCATATCTTTTTTTGTAAGTACACTGAATTCAGTCAAACTCTGTGTAAGATCGGCTAGGTGCAGTGTTATAAGGCCATAGGCAATAAGGCCATAGAGTTGGTAGCAAGCGCTAGGCCGTGCCGCTTAAGTGGCGCGCGATAGAAATTCCAAGATAGGGTATAGGTACCAGGCACCGCTGAAAACTCCAATGAGTTTGGACCTCTTAGGTTAACATTTTTACTTTTATTTTCCTTAACTTGATGTTTGTTCGCTTATCTTTTCAGCTTTAACTTAATAATCATTGATGATTTCTCATTTCGGTTTTCAACAGAATTGTAGCTAAGGCTCAATTAAATATTTTATATTAATACACAGTGCAACATTTCTAAGGTCTGGTGCCACCTTCGTACCCAGCTATTTTTGAAGTATATACCGAAACTAAAAAAGTCCCCAAAGCATTTGGTCCTATTACATCGAAACATTTTTTTATGGATACTCCAATATTTTCACCCCAACACGATTTTTTTTAACATTTTTACGGAGTCCATATTTCATAAACTGTTCGGAATTTTTTCTTTTCGTCTTTGGCAAAGTTATAGATCTAAACCAGAGCAAAAAAAGTCTCAAATAGACCGACCCAAAAAAATTGCATCCAGTGCATGAAAATTGCAAAAATGTTGGAAAAAGTATATTTTTCCATGATGTTTAAACCATAAAATTTATTTCGTTTACTCTGTGGCGTATGATTTATATGGAATATTACTTATTATCAGGGCCAACACAAATATGCCCGAAAAAACTAAAAATATGCGCATTGAAGATGTACGACAAATCTTAAAAAATGCCTTAAAACTAATAAAAAATGCCCAATAAATTTATATTTGTAGTGATTTTAATTCACTAATAACCTTTTATTTTAAACAATAAAAAAACAAAAAATAATTAAATAACGAAAAAGAATAAAAATTAATCACAAATAACAGTAAATTATGTAAGATTATTTTCATCACATAAAAAAGATTAGGGTCTATTGATTGGTTGTTGCAATATATAATTAAGTGTTGCTTTAAATTGTCAAACGTGAAGGCTCTACGATTATCTGCCAGCAAGTTGACATACATTGAAAAACTACGTTCTACATCAGTAGATGTTGTTGGGCAGAACGAAAAACAGTCTATTTCTCCTGGCGAAAGTAACGTAGTGTACTCCTCTTTGGCTGTAACACGATTAAATAACACGTTATGAGTGTCCAATACTGTCTTGTAGTCTGTGTTACGTTTTATAACACAGTGCAACACATAAATTGGTGCCGCCTTCGTACCCAGCTATTTTTGAAGTATATACCGAGACTAAAAAAATCCCCAAAGGATTTGGCCCCATTACATCGAAACATTTTTTTATGGATACTCCAATATTTTCACCGCCATACGATTTTTTGACCATTTTTTGGGAGTCCATATTTCATAAACTGTTCGGAATTTTTTCTTTTCGTCTTCGGCAAAGTTGTAGATCTAAACCAGAGCAAAAAAAGTCTCAAATAGACCGACCGTAAAAAATTGCATCTAGTGCATAAAAATTTTAAAAATATGAGAAAAAAGGCTATTTTTTCATGATATTTTCACCATAAAATTATGATTATAACAAGTAATATTCCACATAATTCATACGCCACTGAGTACAACGAAATACATTTTGTGTGGAAAACATCATAAAAAAATTTCCTTTTTTCCCATATTTTTGCAATTTTCATGCACTGGATGCAATTTTTTTGGGTCGGTCTGTTTGAGACTTTTTTTGCTCTGGTTTAGATCTACAACTTTGCCGAAGTAGAAAGGAAAGAATTCCGATCAGTTTATGAAATATGGACTCTGTAAAAATGATAAAAAAATTGTGTTAGGGTGAAAATATTGGAGTATCCATAAACAAATGTTTCGATGTAATGGGGCCAAATCCTTTGGGGATTTTTTTAGTCTCGGTATATACTTCAAAAATATCTGGGTACGAAGGCGGCACCAGACGATGACCTTAGAAATGTTGCACTGTGTAATGGCATCGAATTATTTAGAAAATATTTTTTGCGCATCTCTTCAAATATTGTTTTAAGAGATAGGCCTTTTTTGTAATTTTAATATACTACCAGTTGCTAGCTGCATGCTTCATGTTTTGAGATTTCTGTATGCTGTTTCACTGAAAATAACTTTGATGCTGTGATCGTACAGTTGCATATTTTGCAGAACAACACAGAGTGATCTACCCGAAAAACACCAGGGCACTCTAATCATGCGAGACAGAAATTCTCTTAGAGATTCTTTTTCTTTCGGCATGACGCTGTTAACTTTTTATTTACATTTAAATGCATAACTTTAAGGCGTTGCCAGTTGCGAAGAATTATAATGATTATCTTGCCATATTAAAAAAATAAACATATGTAACCTACACTGGAAAAGATGACTTCGCAAAGTAAGAAATCTACAAATTACGTAAAAACCTCAAAATATGCATTTATATGCCTAAAGCCTCAAATCATGCCCGGAAGGCCGCAATATGTATTTACATATGCAAGTATGCAATGCATACTTTTGTTGGCCCTGCTTATTATAATCATAATTTTATGGTGAAAATATCATGAAAAAATAGCGATTTTTTCCGTATTTTTAAAATTTTCATGCACTAGATGCAATTTTTTCGGGTCGGTCTATTTAAGACTTTTTTTTGCTCTGGTTTAGATCTACAACTTTGCCAAAGACGAAAGAAATATGGACTCCGTAAAAATGGGCAAAAAATCGTGTTGGGGTGAAAATATTGGAGTATCCATAAACAAATGTTTCGATGTAATGGAGCCAAATCCTTTGGGAATTTTTTTAGCTTCGGTATATATTTCAAAAATATCTGGGTACGAAGGTGGCACCAATTTATGTGTTGCACTGTGATATATCTACGTAAAAAATCAAGTAGAACTAACTTCTCGAATGGAATCTTCACAAAAATCGTCATTCGTCGCCTTTTTTAATAATTTTTCCCCAATAACTCTAACTCTATTGAATGACGACCCTGAATCAATTACATACTGTACTGTAATATGTAGCTAGTATGCATCTGGTACAATAAATATATCGCTCATTCGGTGTAATACCGGCATAACATAAAGAAATCGGTCAAATTGCTCTCAAGCGGAACGTATCAAAGTTATTAATATGAATTTTTTATAAAGGGTGGTTAAATTGTAAGGGCCGACGTTGAATGTGAAATACACCCAAGCGTCAAGTTATTTTCTGCATTTTATTTGACATTTCTCAATTTCAGACTAACCCAATTTGAACCATGAAAAGATACACAATCAAACAAAGCGTTAAAGTTATTCAGGCTTATTATGAAAATGGGCGTTCAAATCAAAATGCATATCGTGCACTTCGTGATTTTTTCGGCTCCACGAAAAGCCCCCCAATAAAATAACGCCCAGGAAATAAACCCGAATGAAATAAACCCAAAAAAATAGGAAATAACACCCATAAACCGTGAATGAAATAACATCGGAAAATAAATGAAATAAACCCCAAAGCGAAAACGAAACAACCCCCAATATTTGGGAGTTATTTCAAATGAAATAACACCCAATGATGAAAATGAAATAACCCCCAATGAAATAAACCCCATCAGCAACAAAAATGAATTTATGCCCATAATTCATAAAAAAGTCGCAAAATTATTGAAATGAATCGTTTGGATCATAGATCGTTGTAGCCCTGCTCTATTTTTGCAGTTCGGAAGACAAATTGTCTTTTATTTTTACCTTTACGTTTGGCCTTTACACAACCACCTCCCTTGCTTACAAGCATATCAAACTCTCTGCTTCCTTGTAAATAACTCTTACAAAGTTAAAAAAAAATTCCATTCTTAGATATCATTCTCAAAATGAAAAAAATGCTCGTAGCATTTTCTTGAGGTACCGTGAAATAACTCCCAAATGAAATAACTCCCAATGAAGCAAGTCCCAATAAAAATTAATTAAATCCCAACTGTAAAAAATGAAATAACCCCCAAGGAACGAAATGAAATAAGTCCCAATAATTGGGAGATAAGTATCGAATTCAATTTTCATTTCTAAAAAAAATGAAATATCTCCCAATGAAATGAGTTCCAAAAAAATTAAATAACTACCAATACGCAGTTGAGAAATAATTCTCAATGAAATAAGTCCCAAACAAAATGAAAAAAACTTCCAATTAGAAAATGTAAAATTTTTATTATTTATAATATTTCCTACGCCGGTACTTAAAATAAAATTGTAATATGTCATCACTATATACACAAACATGTACATGTCATGTTATTTACAATATACAAAATCAAATTCATATAATTTATAAAATATCATAAGTATGTCCAAAAATATATACAAAATGGCTTCATAATCTGTTATGAAGGTCGCACCATTTAAGTTTAAAACTTTGGAATTAATGTAACTGAACAAATGTGAATAACATTTTGTTGACTTTTTATTTGTCAAAACGAAGAATATTGGGAAACCTATTTAAAGAGATAAAATAAATTCATATTTATATTAATATCACTTAGAGAAGAGAAACGGAGGCGGCGCGGCGCGTCGCTCTTTTCCGCGAAGGGAAAACGCGCGGGCGCGCCGCGCCACTCCGCTCTGCCGCGGCCTCTGCCCCTCGCGGCCGTCATACTTTTTCATAATATTCAATATGCATCAAAACTAGCTGTTTAATGCATCCAAGCGGTACAATTACAATTGTTTTTAGGAACCGTTATAAAAATATAAAAATTTACATATGTAAATGCTATTTTTCTGTACGATGAAATAACGCCTAACGAAAATGAAATAACTCCCAAAGACAGTTTTGCTTCTCGAAATGAAATAAGTTCCAAGAGGAATGAAATAACTTCTTATTACAGGTGAACAATGAAATACTCCCAACATAATTTTGTTGGGGCTTACAATAATTGGGAGTATTTTCATTATGAAATAACACCCAACAAAAAATTATGAAATAAATCCCAATTCATTGGAAGTTATTTCATAATGAAACAATTCCCAATTTACATGGAAAATTTTGAATTTTCTGTTGGGAGTTATTTAATATTTTTTTTTTGAGTTATTTCATTTGGGAGTTATTTTACGGTACCTTTTCTTGATTTTCTATCCGTCAATATGAACACAACTAGAAATATCTGTAAACATTCAAAAGATATATTCACAGGCTAAAAGTTTTCTTGTATTTTTATATAATTATAACCACCCAAAACCAGCAGCTTTAAAAATGAAAGAACCCCCGAATAAAAAATGAAATAAGATCCAAATTATACAAGCTATGCAACAATCCCCGAATTTTAAAAATTTGTTGGGTGTTATTTCATTGGAGATTATTTCATAATTTAAAAACCCCAATGAGGAATGGAATAATTCCCCAAAAAAAATTTAAAGCGATCCAAAAAAAATTGGGTGTTATTTCATATGAATTAACACCCAAAAATTTATGAACAAAATTTGGGGAATATTTCATTTCTCGTTTGGGCGTTATTATATTGGGGGGCTTTTCGTGGAGCCATTTTTTTCGGTCAATTGAATCGTCCAAAATGTGCGTACAATCGAAAAAATTGTGGAAAAATTTGAGCGAACCGGAGATGTGAAAACACCAGTGTGTGCACGTACAGTTCGTACTGCAAAAAATATTGCTGCTGCTCGCAATAGTGTGGCTGAAGAGACGTCCATCTCAACTCGTGTCGTCGTGTCCAACAATTGCACCTCTCACGGCAGAATTGCAGTTTGGGGTTTTGTACAACGGTGCAGTAATGTTAATGTAGGTTAAGATAAAGACAAAAACGTTGCACAGTAAATAATAAATAATGAAAACAAATAAATAAAAGACAGCTGGAGACTGAGAGTGGAGAAGAGTCGGATCCAGACTGCGTATGAAAACGTATGTATGCTTATTTGTTGTTATTCCAGGAAGGCTAAGAAGACAAATAAGTATAAAAAAAACCCAAAAACCATCTTCTCCTCCCCCTTCTCTCCAAATATGAATTAGTGCCTAAAGGCGCTGATAAACCTAGCGCGTTGCCTCGAGTCCGCAAAAGGCAACAAGGACAGCCTCAGAGGCAGTCCTTGCATAAGGGAAAATTCGCCTTCGTCCTCTACTTTCCTTGCTCCCTTCCTTTCCCGGGTACCCGCCAACAGTGTGCCGCCGAGGTCGCTGTGGCCATTTGGCCGATAATTTATTCCATACACAATTGAACCATACCAATATTATCATAATAAAAAGAAATGACAAAAATCTCCTAAATAATTTGTGTTTTATTCAAAACCAGCATCGGCTCTTAAAATTTAACCACAACATAAAGTATGTATAACAAACAGATCTACATCACGTTTTTTTGAGTTATGCTGGTATGTAAGTTGAGAAACTGTTCAGTTATGTACTGATCTTATATATTAATAGATTCAAAAAAAAAATCCCATACATAATGCGACCAGTCTAGTGTGTAATGTTGAATTGCAGCGCAAGGTGCAGTGTCCATTTTAAAGGACACCCGATTCCGGGATAACTATAGGTTGTAGGAAAAAAAGTTATATTATAAAAAATACTTAGACACCCATGAATATTTAAGATCCGAAAAAAATTAAGTTTTCAAGAAAAAAAAATTGCGGCGCTATCTGGGATAATATGGAGAACTTTGGGCTCCACTCGGCACGACCGATTCCGGGATAACTATAGGTTGTAGGAAAAAAAGTTATATCATAAAAAATACTTAGAAACCCATGAATATTTAAGATCCGAAAAAAAATTAAGTTTTCAAGAAAAAAAAATTGCGGCGCTATCTGGGATAATATGGAGAACTTTGGGCTCCACCCGGCACGACTTGGCACCGTCGGATTGAGCTGAAAAATTAGGACATGATTTCTTACACCAAACCTCATATTTTAAGCAGCGCAAACAATTAAATTTCAAAAAAAAAAATTGCGACCAGTCTAGTGTACACATTACAACAACATCAGGTAATAAATATTGTATGTATTTTGTTTACTTTAGGTTAGATAAGAATGTAGAATGTTTAGTTGTAAGAAACCATATTAAAATAAATTGAGTTCCCCAAGAACCATTGAAAAGAACAGACGTGTTGTTTTTCTTCCCGCACTCTTATAGTGCGTAACAGTAACATTATTTTTATATGGATTTTATATTTATCATACGCACACATTCCAATATTATGAAGTTATGGTTTAGTAACACAGTGCAACAGCCAATCTGAGGGTGAGAACTTTCAAGTCAGGGTTAAGGTACTAGTTCAGTTATTCCATTTGTAACGCAAATAAGGAGGCGTGGTAGGTATGACAATATATATAAATGATAAGCATCGAAATCTGAGTCTATTTAAAGATTACCGTCTGTCCGTCTGTCTGTCTGTCTGTCTGTCCCCTCGATTACAGCCGCAGTTTATGATATTACTACTTACTTAAGTGGCCTATTACAATTAACGAACGTAGTTCATAAATTTGAGGCCTGAAGTGTTAAAGAAATCCACACGCTTCGGTCTTCTGCGTGTGTTCTTGAGTTAGTCCTACCAGATGGTGGCACGTCGTCACCATTGTAATACCATCGCCATGGATTGGAGCGAGGTCTTCTGGAGTGGTGTCAGTATCCATTAAATTTCTAAAGTGATCTCTCAATATCTCCAGAACGTTATCCGGGTCCGTCACTAAATGACCATCGCTGTCCTTGCAGGAGGGCAACCCTGTTCCACACATTCTCGCTTTTACTCTCTTGTAGAAATTTCGGACTTCTCCTCTACTTCGGAGCAACTCTGTGCACTCATCCTGCCTCTTCTTCAGCTCCTTCTTTTTTCTCCGTCTCTTTCCTCTCGTCTCTTCTCCGTATGCCGTTCACGAACAGCTCGCGATGCCATTGGCTGCAGTTTTGCCCTGTATGCAGCATCCGTCTCTCTCGTGGCATTACGACATTCATCATCGTACCAGGCATCTTCTTGAGACGGCTTTGAGTACCCAAGTACGCTTATCGCAGTCAGTTCTATGGCGTCAGCTATATATAGCTATATATTATCAAGGGTTGGAGCATTCCACAGCAGTTGAGTTAGATGGTTGGAGTAGGGGTCCGCTACCTCTGTGGTCCGTAGTTTACCGATGTCCAGCTTTCGTTGTGCCTGGTTACGTACGTTTTTCGCCATGCTTAGCCTTGTGCGTACGTAAACTGCGGTAAAGAAGTGATCGTAGTCAATGTTCGCACCCCTGATCACTCGTACGTCCAGAACACGCGATGCGTGCCTTCCATCAACTACCACGTGATCTATCTGATTCCTCGTCAATTGATCTGGAGATAACCATGTTGGCTAATGAATATTTTTATGGTCAAATCTAGTGCTGCTAACTACCATATTTCTTGCTGCAGAGAAATCAATCTGTCTGAATTTTCCGATGGTAGGCTCAAATGCCGTCTCCCTGCCTATTTTAGCATTAAAATCGCTTAGTACAATTTGATGTCATGGCTTGGGCTACGGTCTATGATATATCGAGCTGAAATTTGGAATGCAAGGATCGGATCGGTCAAAAACTACTCCCACCTCCCATACAATCTCTCCCCTTTTGTTTAAAAGCAGAGGTTAAGTTCTAAGATAAACACGATCGGATTTAAACTGCTTTGTGGTACAAAGTTTAATAAAATATAGTTGCAATGTAAATAACCAGTTTTATCACCATTTTTCCAAATGGTGAAGGGTATCTGAGCTTTGGCATAGCCGAAGATAATCACCTTACTAGTTTTATTTTATCAATTAAGTAACATGGAACTTTTTGATTACTTCCAATACCATAGTACGACTAGAATAAATATTGCCACTGGTAAATATTTGTTCGGATCACCAGATATTTACTCCGGTTATCGTCCGAAATGCCGATGTTTTTAATTAACTATGTTGGTCAGTGACATAATCCAGATGATTATTTTGATATCACTTCCTGAAATACTTCGTCTCTTTTGTATTTTTTTTAACGAATTTCTTTGTGTTTGTATGTGTTACGAATGAGAAAAAAAACAGTAAAGAAATTATACATATATCCTTCGCCATTTTTTCGTGTCACAGACAAACAAGAAAACCTAGAATGACAACGATTATAATTGATATTTTGTACATGAGTATGTATTTATATCACATTTATCAATGTCAACAGAAAGATGCATATGCATGACAAATAATTTCTTGTTCCCCGCCAGGAAATGGAACTAGTTCAAAACCTGTAGCATAGTTAGTTCCTAAGTAAACATGACTAGTTCCGACTAATTTACCTTCAATGGCTTTTAACTGGCGAATTTAACATGGGCTTGTCATTGGGGGTAATATACTCACTTCCCTCTGCATTACCCTGTACTAGCTACTGATATAGTTCTGACATACCAACTACGTAACTGGTACATTGGTTCCAACTATTTCTCTAGTTCTTTATTACTGACTACGGACCTATTTCTTTGGGACTGTTGATTAATTAATACTAATTAAGACTTATCAAAGTAATATTCAGATTTTCACTTCTTTAATTAATGTTACAATAATATAATTAATAACAAGCACTTTACTTCCACGATTATCAAATTGCGACTAAAGAACGCTTGCAAGAATTAAAACTCCACCACCAAATATTTATGTTTGTTTTTTTCACTCAACTAACGGGACATTTTTTGCTTTGCTTCACTTTCGTTGGAAGTTGATCGCAACAAACAGCAAATATGACGAAATAAAAAAACAAATAATTTTAGCAAACACACATTCAAATTGACCCGTCCTCGTTTACTTGGATCAAGCTCAGTAGTTAGTTCGCTGTATTCTACCATATAGCTAGTATCATGTGGAAATTAACCTCCTGTAATCGACTACGTAACTAGTATTTAGTGGCAATTGATTTCTTTAAAAACTGGCGGGTCATGCATACAAAAACATATGCTTATGAAAATACATACACACTCGTTGTATTTTTAATATAGAACTTTTTGGAGCTACTAGTTCAAGTCTTATGATAAGAAGAGTTTAAAAACTCCATAAGATATACGATATGTTTGATTTATGTTAAGTCATGACCTTGGCAGTGATAACAACAAGAAGAATTTATTATAAATACTCATACCTAAGAACTTTAAGAAACGTCGGCGTTAAAAAAAACAATTAAGACGATTATACGACAATATTATATAGTAGACAAATGTGTTACATTTATGTAGAGAGAGTTTGTAACATAAATCAATTATACTAAAAAATTTATACTTGCACAAATAAGAGTTCTAGATTTTTTTGATATTTGATGTGGATTGTTTAGACAAGAGCGCATGCACAAATTTTCATCTGATTGGTATGTTGAAACTTGTCCTTAACCACTCAAATACCTATTGATAGCTCACCGGACTACTCGCAGTGCTGGCGAAAGCAACGATAGACCGGTATTTTGAGCAATTATATGTAATTGCTACTAGAAGTAATGATGTAAAAGCAAGTTATGAAACAAAATCATTTTATAATGTGTCAAATCAGTAAGTTAAAAAAAATTATTTTATTTTTTCGTTAAATAAGTAAATATCTGTGCCAAAATCATGCATCGGAAGTGATGGTCACCTTCAATAGTCGCCTAAAATAGTTCGTTTAATTAGCCCCATAATAACATTTCTTTGGGAAATCACCACTTAAAGAGATAAAGTTTGTACAGCACATCGAATTCACACAAATTGGGAAAGTCTAATGGAAATTTTGTTATGTTTCGAAAACAAGATGCGACACGTGACACACCTGGAAAATAAGTTTTTATTATCAGTATAATGACAACTTCAAATGTGTGCATATGTCTTCCAACGTAAAAGTCCTTGTGAAATGTTTTCAATTCTTAGCACGTAAGTAATTTTATCTTGATGAGCGTTTTTTCTCTTTTTTAACCAAGAACCACATACGTACATATGATTGTAATGTCGCTAGTGGAAGACTAAGATATGTTTACAAGTGAGTTGGCAAGTTTTTGTTGGTTTTACTTTGCCGTCTGATTTTTCGTGATTTGTTTACAAATTATATCTTTCAAAAAAATGTAATTGAGCTTTTACAAACATTGGATAGTAAGGAGGTAGTGAGTACTGAAAATACTATGGCTATAGATTAACCAAACCAGTAAGAAAGTTTCAGTCGGGCAACCCGACTTACATATACCCTCACCCTCAGTAAAACAAAAAATTTTCTACTATATTGATATTATAACTTTATTTCTAAAGTGGTGTGTGAACGTATAGCCACCATAAGGGTCAAAACTAAGTTTTTCCACATAGCACTTATATGTGCCCATGCTCCGACAGAAGAGAAAAGCGATGAGGACAAAGACGAGTTCTACGAGAGCCTAGCAAATGTATATGACCGTAGCCCCAGCCATGACATCAAAATTGTATTAGGCGATTTTAATGCTAAAATAGGCAGGGATACCGCATTTGAGCCTACAATCAGAAAATTCAGTCTGCACACCGAAACGTCGAACAATGGCATCAGACTGATTGATTTCTCTGCGGCAAGAAATATGGTAGTTAGCAGCACTAGATTTGACCATAAAAATATTCATAAGGCAACATGGTTATCTCCAGATCATTTGACGAGAAATCAGATACATCACGTGGTAGTCGATGGAAGGCATGCATCGAGTGTTCTGGACGTACGAGTGATCAGGGGTGCGAACATTGACTCCGATCACTTCCTTACCGCAGTTAAGGTACGCACTAGGCTAAGCATGGCGAAAAACGTACGTAACCAGGCACAACGAAAGCTGGACATCGGTAAACTGCGGACCACAGAGGTAGCGGACGCCTACTCCAATCACCTAACTCAACTGCTGCGAAATGCTCCAACCCCTGTTAATATAACCTCGCAGTGGCAATATATAGCCGACTCAATAGAACGGACTGCGAGAAGCGTACTTGGGTACTCAAAGCCGTCTCAAGAAGATGCCTGAAGAAGAGGCAGGATGAGTGCACTGAGTTGCTCCGAACTAGAGGGGAAGCCCAAAAATTCTACAAGAGAGTTAAAGCGAGAATGCGTGGAACAGGGTTGCCCTCCTGCAAGGACAGCGATGGTCAGCTAGTGACGGACCCGGATAACGTTCTGAAGATATGGAGAGATCACTTTAGAAATTTACTGGATACTGACACCACTCCAGAAGACCCCGCTCCAATCCATGACGATGGTATTAACTGTCCACCTCCGAGCCAGAGCGAGATACGTATGGCCATCTTCCGTCTTAAAAACAACAAAGCTGTTGGAGCCGATGGTCTCCCTGCTGAATTGTTTAAGGCTGGCGGGGAGGAGCTGATTAGGAGCATGCATCAGCTCATGGAGAACATCTGGCAAGAGGAGAGCATGCCCGGGGATTGGAGTCTCAGTCTGTTATGTCCCATGTACAAGAAAGGAGATCGTAGTGAATGTAAGAACTATCGTGGAATAAGCCTATTACCAATTGCGTACAAGGTCCTTTCAAGCATATTGTGTGAACGTCTAAAGCCAATTGTAGAAAAACTAATTGGACCATATCAGTGCGGCTTTAGACCTGGCAAATCTACGACGGATCAAATATTCACCTAACGACAAATCCTGGAAAAAACTCATGAAAAGCAGATCGACACCTACCACCACTTTGTCGACTACAAAGCTGCCTTCGACTCTCCGATAAGGAATAGGCTTTATGAGGCTATGTCTGAGTTTGGTATTTCTGCAAAGCTAATTCGACTTTGCAGATGTACCTTAGAAAACACCAAATCCTCGATTAAGATTGGTAAAGATCAGTCTGAACCATTCAACACGGAAAGAGGTCTCAGGCAGGGCGATAGCCTGTCCTGTACACTATTTAATATAGTTATGGAGAAGGTGATGAGAAAGGCTTGTGTCAACATGTCTGGCACCATATTCCACAAAAGCCACATGCCACTAGCCAACGCCGATAATATCATTGGCCGAAATCTGCGGGACGTTACTGCAGTCTTCTCATCCCTAGAAAAGGAGTCGGCAAAAATGGGTTTAGCGGTCAACGAGGACAAAACAAAAATAATGATTTCGACGAACAAAGAGTCCTTCCGATGGGGACGCAGCGTCAACGTTGAAAATTATTGTTTTGAGGTAGTAGATGAGTTTACCTACCTCGGATCTTCCGTCAATAAGAAAAATAATGTCAGCTAAGAAATTAAGCGGAGAATAGTGCTAGCCAGTAGATGTTTTTACGGACTTCGGCAGCACTTTAGTATTACCACCATATCTCGGAATACTAAGAAACAGCTTTACCAGGTGCTAATCTTACCCGTTCTTTTGTATGCTGCCGAATCATGGGTGCTTACGACAACGGACATACAAAACCTGGGAGTATTCGAGAGAAAAGTACTCCGAAAAATTTATGGACCTATCTGTGTCGACGGCGAGTCTCGCCATCGGATGAACCATGACCTGTATGAGCTTTACCACGACATCGACGTAGCTAAAAGAGTCAGAATGCAATGACTACGATGGCTGGGTCATGTTGCCAGGATGGATTTAAATGCTCCAGCGAAAAAGGTGTTTGAAGGCGAACCTGAAGGACGGCGCAGAGCAGGGAGACCCAAACTCCGTTGGAAGGACCAAGTGGTAGGCGACGTGCCACCATCTGGTAAGACTAACTGGAGAACACACGCACAAGACCGAAGCGTGTGGAATTCTTTAGTACTTCAGGCCTCAAACTTTTGAACCATGTTTGTAAGTTGTAATGGGCCACTTAAGTAAGTAAGTTTCTAAAGTGGGCGGAGTGGTACTTTTGTATGGGAGGTACCAGAAGGGGCGCATCTAGAGTTCCAGATTTTTTCTTCAAAGCTTTATATTGTTATAACATTACTTAATACAGAATTTGGGAATGATCGCGTTGGGTGTATTGATATTATTACTCCATCTCTAAAGTGAGCGGAAAGGTACATTCGTATGGGAGGTACCAGAAGGGGCGTGGCTAGATTTCCAATTTTTTTCCCCAAAACTTTATCTTGTTTTAGCTTTATTAATATTACAGAACTTGGGTTCGATCCCGTTGGGTGTATTGATATTATTACTCGATTACTAAAGTGTGCGGAATGATGTATTTGAATGGGAGGTACCAGAAGGGGCGGGCCATGTAGCCCATTGGCGATACCGTGAGTAGTTTTGGGGAAATATTAACTCGTGCAAAATTTCAAAACATTTGGTTGCGTGTCTTGAAAGTTATCGTGCGCACCAGCCGGACAGCCAGACAGACGGACATGGCTCAAACGAATTAAAAAGTCATGAATCGAATTTGATTCAAAGAAACCTAGGGTCCAATGTGACTCCTTTTATGTGTTACTCTCATCCCTAAGGGTGATGGTATAAAAAATATTACGTATAGTAAGCATACCGGACAAATGGACTACTCTATCTACAACTTACTTACTTACTTTGCTGGAACTTCTTTACAATCCCTTTGGATTATATACCGCAAGTAGAGAAATATTATAAGCGCCTCGATCTTCTGCGCTTCTTCTCCAGTTAGTCACACCAAGTTCTGTAATGTTCTCAGTAACCTGGTCTTTCGAAAATTTTCAAGCTGGTCCAGTTGGACAACATGACCTAGGCAACGCAACTTAGTCCGTAGTAGCATTTATAAGGAACTAGGATTCTACTCCGGATTTCGAGGCTGACATTATTTTTTTTGTTGATGGCGGAGCCTAGGTGGATAACAAACGAGTAGATTCTTTGTTTGTTGAAACTAATAACTTCGTATTGTGCTCGTTCACCGTTAGACCAATTATTGCCGATTCCTTCAGTATACCTGAGAAGGCTGCAGTCACATCCCGCAGTTTTCGACCGATGATAATTTTTTATACCGATTATCAATTTATCGGCACTCGATCGGGCATATAATCCGATTATCATACGATCATTGTTGGCAACTCTGTTTCGTTCCCTTGTAGATAACGAGGATTGTTAGGTGTTGTTGTTGTTAGTTTTAAACGCCAAATTGCACCAAAGGTGGCGCCAGCTGGTTTTGTTGATTTATTTTCGATGTTGATAAATCATTTCCCTTTTTCCTTGGTCCTTGCGCAATTTGTAGTGGAAGCATAAAGGATGAGTTTTGTTGGCTGGAGATCTGCCCCGGGAGGGAATCGAACCCGGCACCTTCGGATTGCTAGTCTACGTCGCTGCCACTGAGTTATCGGAGGTCACACCGATGATGTCTACGTCATCAGCGTACGCGAGTTGCATGTGGCTTTTGTTGATTATCGTGCCACTCGTCTTTACTGCAGCTATCCTCCTTATCATCTCCATTACTATGTTGAAGAGATCACACGATTGGCCGTCGCCTTGTTTTAGGCCTCGTCTGGTACAGAATGGCTTCGTAAGGTCATTGCCAATCTTCACTGAAGACTTCGTGTCAGTCAACGTTATTCCCCAAAGCCCTATCAGCTTCGCTGGAATACCAAACTGGCTTTGGACTGACGAAGGCAGCTTTATAGTCGACGAAAAAATGATGCGAGTCGATCTGTTTCTCTGGGGTCTTTCCAAGATTTGTAGATATCTCGAAGTGTAGATATCTGGTCAGTTGTTGATTTACCAGGTCTAAAGCCACACTGATAAGGCCCGATCAGGTTGAATAACACTGGCTTTAGTCTTTCACATAGCACACTCGACAGAACCTTATATGCGATGGGTAATAGGCTGATCCTGCGGTAGTTGGAGCACACACTTGGATCACCTTTTTTAACACAGGACAAAATACGCAGACAAAATTCAATCGTTGGGCATGCACTCTTTAAGCTAAACCGTGCGTAGGTGGTGGTGCATGCTCGTTATCAGCTCCTCGCCACCGGCTGCTTTATTGTATTTCAGCCGCGATATTGATTTTCTTACCTCAGCTTGACTTGGAGGTGGGCAACCAAACCGTCGCCGACAATTGGCGTGATACCTTCACGTGCGCTGCCTTCTGGAACCAGCAATTGCTGGTAGTGTTCTCTCCATATAAGCAGCACACTCTGCGTATCTGTGACCAGATTTCCATCGATGTCCTTACAGGATGGGAGCCCATTACCGTAGCCTTTTTCTCTTACTTTCAGGTAAAATTTTCGGGCCTCACCTCTATTCCTGTATCGCTGTATATCCTCGTTCTTCCGTTCCTACATCTGACGTTTTTTTCTCGCTTAAATAGCTGTCTCGCCTGTTTTATTGTCTCTTTGTGCCGTTCCTTAACAGCTCGAGTTACAATTGGCTGTAGCGTTGCCCTATAAGCAGCATCCGGTTCCTCAGACGCTATGCGACATTTTTCATCGTACCAGGATTCGTCTGAGCTCAGTTTTTCATATCCTAACACGGCGGTTGCCGTGGAATGCGCAATATGCTGCCACTGTGCATCGTGAACGTCAGAAGTAGAGGCGTTGTGTCGTGGAAGTTGGGAGAGCTGGTTGGAGTAGACAGTGTCTATCTATGAGGTATGCAGCTTTGCGATGTTCAGCTTTATTTGTGTTAGTCGGATAGTTTTACCTTCTCTATAGAGAATCCGGACGTTCCAGGTACATATCCTTAAATAGTGGTCCTTATTTCGTTTGCGGGGGTCGACAACATATTTTTTAATAGCCAGTAAAAGAGCTGAAGGTGGGTTGCTATCCCAACCATCAGGATTCGTCGCACACTTCTATTCATGATAAAAAGATATCACGAACACCGTTGCCTAGGTGCCACTTCATTTAATAAAAAAAAAAAATTTCCCTTACACCCCATCAATGAGGTATGGGATCGACAAATGTAAACGTCACTGTTAGTGAAGATTTTATTAGACATGTCGATTATCTCGACACTTTGGGGGAATGTAATAAAAATGATTTTTTTTTTATTTTTTACATAACTAGAGCCAAGAGTTGAACCTGGGGTCTCCCGCATGGTAGTCGCGTGTTCTAACCATCATGCCACGGCCTATACCAACAACATTTAATATTTTATATTTCTCTGGGACAATTACTGCTCAGAAGAAATAATGTCAATACTCCAAGAAAGAGCTTATTTTATTTCTACTTTTGTTACGTGACCCTTTTTAATTGGCACTAAGGTTGGTCCTCCGGCTGCTAGCGGTACTTTCAGTGGGTCTAACCCGTTCCAACCTTAGCCCTTGGAAAACGAACATAAAAATTATTAGACAAACTGACTTACAAACATCGAAACAAACAAACACTTTAAAACAACACAACATACACCTTTCACAAGGAAGCTTTGTGACGCGCTTCCACACTGCCCGCCCTACCATGGTACTAAACTTCCTTTTCCACCATCTTTAGGACCCTACAAACCACACACACTCACATCATAACCCTGTCAAACAAGTCCCCCTTCACAAATGATTTTAGCACAACATTATTTTAAATTTCTAACACATTAAACAAGTATACATTTATTAATCGATCCTAATTTAACAGAAAACATAGCTTAAAACTATTACAATGATAAAAATTGAATCACTAACACCACATGAAATTATTGAGTCATTGCTCGGATTCGCCTTTATTACGTCTAGAAGTTATTGCTGCGTTATTAGCTTTTGCCAGTTATAGGCCCGTTACGATTTTTGCTAAACTTTAAATACCCAGTTAACCTAGAGCTCTTTTAACTAGTATTCTTTGCCCGCACATTCACGGTACCAAAAGACAAATCTCCAACGCGATCTCTTCTAGTCGTCGTTAAACAAAATCCTACACTCGCTGATATTTTTTTTATATGATGTTAATAATCCTTACACTTTCTTAGATTAACACACATATATATATTTTTTTTGTAAAACTACAAACGACACAAACATCACTAACAAAAACTTAACCTATTATAATTTTTCTTTTCGTCTTTTAGTTTGAATTGATATTTGAGTTTTTTTTTCGCTTGACGATTATTCCATATTTTTTTTTACTTTATAATAACTTTCCGTCCTTTTGCCGTTCTTTTTTTTATAATTTCTCAGGGTCGTCAATTAATTTTACATTAATTTTACGGCTCATTCAGACGACACAGATATAAATGTCCGGCTTCCTCTATAATCTTGGCTTATATACGGATATCAACTCAAAATCCCGCGTAACCCAAAAATAAATGTTCCACTTCCTATTTCCCTATCATCGTTGGAGCCATCCACATATTCTCTCCAAATACATAACAACATCTTCTTGGCGCACTGTCAATTCCAGGGTTGTTATTCATATTTACCTTGATTTTTCCCACCTGGCAGTACCCCAATCATATGGTCGTGTAACCTTTGGAATTGAATCGCATGTACCGAATATGGCAACTCTAGTTTTTTAACGTTCAAATTCAGTACCTTTTGTTTCCCCCTGCTGTGCAATTTATTCAAATAAAATAGTTCATCTGACCGACCATGCAACATTTTTGATAATCGGTATTAGAGTTCCAACAAACCAAGTTATAGGGTCTGCATATTTAAATACACAAACGAAATGAATGTAAATTTTAATTTAAATGCTACATACATGTAAAAGATTTGTAATAAAATTGTAGCGGTCGAAGATGACAAAATATTTTCGTTCTCCTCTACTTTTCGGCAAGCCACTCCAATCTACCCCTCTCTGAAACCATACTTATCAATACATGTTGACACCCTTCTGTTTCTTTATATATGTGACAAAAATCTCTGACGTTTGCGTAATAAATTACGTTTCACAGTAAAACTTAACTAACTCAATTATTCCGTTTTGTTTTGTTTGGTAAACCCGTAGAAGTTTTAAATGGTTTGTAATATTTTTAAAGTTTTCCCACAAACAAAATTTGTTTAGGGCACCAATAACATAAACCGAAACACAAAACTTTTTTTTTTATTCAAAAACCTTAATTTGTCAAAAAGGCTTGCAATAAATTGTCTTTTATCTACTAATGAACTCATTTACATGTACTATATATGTAGCAAGTGCCAGTAGTTGATTGTGGCAGAGAGTACGATACAGCATGCCGGAGGTAACAAGTGAAATATTACACAATTTGTTTCGGAAAACAAACAAACACAAGTGGTTATTTACACAAAACAAGAAAACTTTTCATTCTGTTTGCAATTTTCTTACGTTATGTAATAATTTTTATTAAAATATATTTGTAACCCTTTAGCACTTTGAATGTGTTACAGTTGTAATGATAATGGAAAAAGTTATGTAAATCGATTTTTGGTATTATTTTTTTGCAACAAAGACAAAACTTGCTGTAAATGTGCAATTGTATAAGGTGTAGCAGTAATAACATTCATTGTTATGCCTGTTATTCATCAAAATTTTAAATTTCAGTGTAGTTTTACTTACAGATAGTATAATAATATCAAACAAAAACTTGTATTTTTTCTTTTCAAACGTGAAATGCTTCATAACAAATTGAAGATTATTAAGCACTATTTAGTTCCACAAGCGAAGTGTCGATAAATTACACTGTTCGACAAGGGTTTTTTATCTTGTGTTTCATTATGTGTTTCTAAGAGTTTTTGACATGGGAAATTCAAATACGTAATCAGAATTTTGCTATCAGGCATAGTTTTTTGGCTTTTTGCAAATAAGTTTTGTTTTCCATTAAAAATTTGTATGGAGGCGATTGTTTTAAAAATTTAGTAGAAACAGGTGGCAACATCAGCAACATGCCTTTTTGGCTGCAATTATCGCCCTATTCTATTTTATAATCAACTTATTCTCTTGTTAATATTCTAGATAAAATTGGGATGCAACATGTCCTTGAAAGTGCATTTTTTGCCCTCTTATTTGGATTTATTTTATGAATCCTGCAGCGACGTGGCCGATGAATATATGAATATAGAAATGGGTTACGAAGGAAAATATATGCCTACTATATTCGCTGACTGCTATGAGACTGGAAGGATATTCAGCATAATAAAATTAAAAAACTTTGTTAACTAATAGAAAATACATATTTGTTCTTCTTATTTTTTATGTTTTAAGCTCTACTAGTATCGGTTATTGTTTTTAGAAAAGTTTCTGTTGGATCTAATAAAGTTTTCAATACATTTATGCAAAATGTATTTTAATGCAACGTAAAGAAAGCTAAAAAACAGTTTATTTATTATAAAAGTACACGAAGAGGGATTTATGCATGATCATTGATTATTTTGACATTGCTGCAACCTAGAGACTTAGAGTGCATTTTAAGCATTTTAATTTTTTTAAAATATCGAAATTTTCCATTTTTAGAAAATATATATATATACATACATTGCAATTAATAAATATTCTAATTTTCTAATACTGAACAAATTCTTCTTAGGCGGTTACACGGTTTAAAAATTAAAAATATAGAGTTTTTTTTTTAAATTTAGGCTTAAAATTCACTTTAAGTCTCCAGGTTGCAGCAATGTCAAAATAATCAATGATCATGCATAATTCCCTGTTCGTGTACTTTTATAATAAATAAACAGTTCATATTTCGTTTGTCCAGTTTTTTTTTTCCGTCATCGTTTAAAAAGTATAAAGACCTTTGGTCCAGTCGGCAGAAATGAAAAATATTGATATTTTCTAAAAAGGTTCAGATTGGATTAAAATTTAAGCATTTTTGTGATGCATGGTCAACCCAGAATACAGTGGCATTTCCACTTTTTATCGTCATTTTCATGCAACAATCACAATTTTTATATATTATATGTTGGCTTGTTTTCCCCGGGAAAGTCCAATCTTTATACTCAATTTATGAAATTGGATTTTTTTTGCGATTAATATTTGTTATAATTTTTTTTATCAATTTAAAACAGTGATTTTTGCACCAAAAAATTGGTTTTTTAAACTTTAAATGCTCCTACCATCAGAACTACCCAACCGATGTTAAAAGCTTGTATAGAAAGGTTTTAGGGGAGCACATTACCTTTAAATGGAGACCACTTTTGTTTAAATCGTTGGTCGCGTTTACGAATTATTATTTCCTTTAATGCGTTTCACTTTTTATACCACCACCTTTAGAGATGAGGGTATATATCATTTGATACGACCCATAAGTGTAACACATAGAAGAAGTCACTTTAGGCCCTAGGTATCTTTGAACCAAATTCGATTCATGACTTTTTAAGTCGTTTGAGCCATGTCCGTCTGTCTGGCTGTCCGGCTGGTTCGCACGGTAACTTTCGAAAGACGCAACCAAATGTTTTACGGTCTAGCCACTCCCCATCTGGTACCTCGCTTTTTAAATCTATTAATATTATTAATAGATTAATATTATTAATAGATCGTGCCCAAATTCTGTATTTAGTAAAGCTATAACAGGTTAAAGTTTTGGAGAAAAATCTGGAAGTCTAGACACGCACCTTCTGGTACCTCCCATACAAATGTACCTTTCCGCAAACTTTAGAGTTGGAGTAATAATATCAATAAATCCAACGCGATCATACCAAAATTCTATATTAAGTAAAGATATAGCGGAATAAAGTTTTTGAATAAAAAATTGGAAGTCTAGCCACGCCCCTTCTCCCATACAAATGTACCTTTCCGCCAACTTTAGAGATGGAGTAAAAATATCAATAAATACAACGCTATCGTAACCAAATTCTTTATTTGGTAAAGCTATAGCAGAATACAGTTTTGGAGAAAAAAAAAATTGGAAGTCGAGCCACGCCCCATCTAATAACTCCCATAAATCTGGTACCGCCCAATTTAGAAATCGATTAATTAAATTGAAAATCTAACGTGATCGTGCCCAAATTCTGTATTATGTAAAGTTTAAGCAGGGTAAAGTTTTGGAGAAAAAAACTAAAAGCCTAGCCACACCTCTTCTGGTACCTCCCATACAAATGTACCACTCCGCCCACTTTAGAAATCGAGTAATAATATCAATAGAATAGAAATTTGTTCTTTTACTGAGGTTTAGCTAAGTCGGGTTGCCCGACTGAAACTTTTTTACTCGATTGACTTCAATAGCTCAAGACTGCAATTATCTTATATTGGGTGATGGCATTTATCAGTCTGTTTATCGGACTGAAATTTCTTTATTGTTTTTTTTTTTTGATTTATGTCTTTGAAAACATTTACTACAATCTATGTATTTCTTAGAGAAGTAAGATTGAGACGTCATATTAAAGTCAAGAAAAATGGTGATTAACTGGTTGTTTTCGCTACAATTATATTTTATTTATTTTTGTACCGTAAATATGGGTTTGTATAACAGGTGTGTGTTACCTTTAGCCGACATAAGCATTTTATGTCAGTAATTTTGATTACTACAGCAAGTTCAAATACTGAGCTTAAATTGTTTATATGAGCTGACATAACTGTTATGCAAATTGTTATGTTGAAGATTTTTACTTGCGACAAAAATACGTACATGTTATTTTTAACAAACCTATTATTTTATGCCAGACAAATGTGTCACCGAAAGTTAAGTAGAACACCATAATAAACCTTGTAGATGCAGTTACATTTTAAAGAAGTAATCTTTAAGGCACAAATGTATACAATCGTCTCGTTGTATGATACCCCTTTAGAATTGAATTTTAATAAAGTATAAAGTAAATTATGAATGATATTACCCACAAAAAGCAAATAATATTTCCACTTTGGTTTTAATTTTAAGGTATGTAATTTAGTGTTCGTTTCATCTTTAACTAAGTTTAGCTGTAGTCAACTGCGGAATGATGTAAATTATTTGAAAATAAAAACGGACGCAAAAGAGTGAACGACAAAAACAAACAACTTTTTTCTTTCCTGCGAATTAAAACGAAGCCAGTACATATTCATAAACTGTACCTTTTAAATGCCACAGTAGCATAAAAGGCTCTCTCCTTTTTGTGTGTTTCTACTTTTTGTCAGAAAAAGTTTACTGGTCTGCAAAAAGTTTTAAAAAATTTATGTGCAGTTGTGTTGGAAGGAAAGTTTCAGATAAAAATAATTTCTTGTGAAAATATGGCCAAGCTGTGTTGAGTGTTGATTTTAAAAATTTAAAATTAGGAAAAATATGAAGGAATATTGTATCATTGAAGGATTATTTCGTGTAATGTGAACGAAAAAAATCATATCATATCAAAGTATATAATTAAATTTTAATTCCGATATATATGATGTATTTTCAAAAAAGAATTACCAATATCAATGCATAAGTACAGTTCGCTCGATAGTGAGGATAAAGAATCTGATATGGGTCATCAAATTGAACAATTCGAGCGTAATTACTGGCAATTTCGCAATTACAGTTTCAACATTTTTAATTTTAACTCGAAGATTTTATGATTATGTTCTATTTTTAATTGAAAATATTATATATCGGCCTGATTACACAATAACATTTCATGTGTATTATCGATTTAATACCATAATCATATCAAGGATCATTTCAATATATGCCAAACCCCCTCAGCAAAATAAATTAATAAGCCGCTCGTTACTAGTATACTTATACAATCATCCGTGAAAGTTGACTTTTAAATTGATTCGAAGCGCATCAGTGCGTATGATTGACGTATGTGAACACGTCTGTATATACTGAAAGCTTATCACACGAAATGCATGGTTAAAACACAACATGTAACATCATTTGAGTAAATGTTGGCAAACTGCTAAGCATAGCAAATATTTTTTGAACCACATAAGTATGTTATAATTGAGTTTGTCGATTATAGATAAATATAAATTCCCATGTTTTACATAAGCCATTGAATGTTGCAGAGAATCAGTGAGAGTAGCTGCAGAATCGGCTTTTGAGTAGCAGCATAAGATTAATTCATTAGAGTCAAGGATCGGTCTAAGACTACTAATGTGATTTACATTCAAGACATAATTTGTAATAGACTTAATAAAAATAATCGAAACATGTATATTCTAATCGTGGGTATCTTGAAAAGTTTCGTAGGTAAATACAGACAAAACTACTTACTTTTCATGCTGTATATTGCATATCAGCAAATGTTACAATGGAACATATCTTAAATTTAGAACAATTTCAAAGAACAATTAACCATTGAATTTAATTAAACAAATGCAGATGTGACATTTGCGTCGACATGTAAATGTAATTTAATTCCAAAAAGGGGTTTTGCCTTCATACAAGTACATGTTTGCATTTTAAAGGTTTTAATTCATATAGCAACACCCACTTGTTATGTAAACAACAACTTTAAAATTTAACCTTTTTCACTTTACTGTATGCGTAGGACAAAATTAGGGATGGAATTAATAACATAAATATGGGTATTTCCAGGCGTACCTGTACATTTCGCCCAAAAATGAAAATGGCATATCGCCCAAAACAACTCATATCGACCAAAAATGACATATCGCCCAAATTTAATGACAAAAGACCGTCAGTTTTAAAAGGAATCATGTTATACAAATCTTATGAAGACGGCATGCCCCCACCGCATACGTCGCAGTCAGTCTCTCTCTCTCTGGCATTATTAAAGGACGACTGCGGTGGGGGCACGATAAAAGTTGTATTTTTTATAGTTTCTCCAGTTGTTGGAAATTAACACGCTTTCTATTTTTAGATTCACAACTAGCGGCACCTATTTGTTTACGGACGAATCTGATAGTCACTGTTTGAAGAGCTTTTACTATACATGCCGACTGACTCGACACTATGCTGGGAAGTAGCTATCAAGGGTCGCGGCAATGAAAGAAAAATGTAGATGACTGCATACAGGAATCGAACCATGAAGTACCTGCATGGTAGTCGTATGTTCAATCAATAATGCCACGGCCGGTCCCAACTATAGTGGAAATGTCCATATACAATAAAAGTAATACAAATATATTACATCTCGAATCATATTGCAACAATATAAAAATTTTAAAATTACCAACATGTTTCAAAAGCTGTTAATGAGTGGTTGTTCGTCGTTGATGTAAATACTTTCCATGGTTTAATACAGTATACGACTTAAAAACATAATTTTATACAAAAGCGTTATTGTTGCCACCCCCGTTAAATTAAATAACAATTCTGTGTAAAACCAGTAAGAAAGTTTCAGTCTGAAAAGCCAACTTACATATAAACCCTTAATAAAACATGAAATTTTCTAGTATATTCCCAATGTGCACAAATTCGGACGCGGATCCGAAACTGATCAGTTCCGGATCAGATCCGGATCCGACAAAAAGGAATCCGTGAAATCATACTTATAGTAAAAATTCTCAAACTTGGCTGAAAATGCATTCATATTATTTTTTTTTATTGTAGGAAGTATTATATAATTGTAATTGAATTGTATAATATAAACATATTTAACATAATATTAGTTTAGTTTATTGAATTAGGGGCAAAAATACAGTGTTTTCCTATTTTAATTTTAAAAATCTTGGTTATGTTAGTAATCACATTCTGCTGCAGCTCGCCTTCAATTCGCATAGAACTATTTGTCATAATATTAATGTGACTGTCATTAGTAAACAACCTACGTGCATCTATTGGGTAACCAAAAACCACATGTTTTCCTGAAATTTTTTTAATTATGTCAATTTTGAACACTTTTTCATTACATGATTTCCGTTTTTGTGCGCCATGCGGATCAGTATCCGATGATGATTCGATTCTATGGACAATTTATCCGAATTTGGATTCCGGAAACTGATTTCCGATCCAGATCCGGATCGGACTCAAATGCGGATAAAGAACGGATCCAGCTATACCAGATAATGGTTCTACCTGTCTTAATGTATGGCTCAGAATCCTGGGGTATGACACAAGAAGATGAATCGGTTCTGGCGGTATTCGAGAGAAAAATACTCCGTAAAATATATGGGCCCATCATTGTTAACGGAGAGTATCGGCGTCGTATGAATCATGAGCTGTACGAGCTGTACACTGACATTGACGTGGTCAAACGCATTAAGGTGCAACGGTTGCGTTGGCTAGGTCATGTTGTACGCATGGACGAAAATGCTCCAGCTCGAAAAGTCTTCGACAATGAACTCGATGGACGGCGCAGAAGAGGGCGACCAAAACTCCGTTGGAAAGACCAGGTTACTGAGAACCTTACAGAACTCGGTGTGACTAACTGGAGAAGTAGCGCAGAAGATCGAGGCTCTTATAATATTTTTCTACGTGCGGTATATAATCCACTGGGATTGCATAGAAGTACCATTTAAGTAAGTAAGTAAGATTTAAAAAAGGAATTTCAAACGAAATCGGATCCGGACCGGATCCGATTCGAATAAAATGTTCGCAGAATCGGATCAGTATCGGATCCGATACTGATCCGCATGGCACACTGGGTTAATATTACTTTTTCCTTTCTAAAGTGGGCGGAATGGTACATTTGTATGGGAGTGTTGTGATTCATTAATTGCAACTCATTAATATTTTCGAGTCATTAATTGTTAAGTTACCAATTAAGTATTTTTGCAGCCGGTAGGAGTCATAACTTTCAGTTTATGTGTTGAAGTTTTGAACAAGCTTAAGATTGCCTCTGAGTCATAACTTTCAGTTTATGTGTTGAAGTTTTGAACAAGCTTACGATTGCCTCTGAGTCATAACTTTCAGTTTATGTGTTGAAGTTTTGAACAAGCTTAAGATTGCCTCTGAGTCATAACTTTCAGTTTATGTGTTGAAGTTTTGAACAAGCTTAAGATAGCCTCTGAGTCATAACTTTCAGTTTATGTGTGGAAGTTTTGAACAAGCTTAAGATTGCTTCTGAGTCATAACTTTCAGTTTATGTGTTGAAGTTTTGAACAAGCTTAAGATTGCCTCTGAGTCATAACTTTCAGTTTATGTGTTGAAGTTTTGAACAAGCTTAAGATTGCCTCTGAGTCATAACTTTCAGTTTATGCGTTGAAGTTTTGAACAAGCTTAAGATTGCCTCTGAGTCATAACTTTCAGTTTATGTGTTGAAGTTTTGAACAAGCTTAAGATTGCCTCTGAGTCATAACTTTCAGTTTATGTGTTGAAGTTTTGAACAAGCTTAAGATTGCCTCTGAGTCATAACTTTCAGTTTATGTGTTGAAGTTTTGAACAAGCTTAAGATTGCCTCTGAGTCATAACTTTCAGTTTATGTGTTGAAGTTTTGAACAAGCTTAAGATTGCCTCTGAGTCATAACTTTCAGTTTATGGGTTGAAGTTTTGAACAAGCTTAAGATTGCCTCTGAGTCATAACTTTCAGTTTATGTGTTGAAGTTTTGAACAAGCTTAAGATTGCCTCTGAGTCATAACTTTCAGTTTATGTGTTGAAGTTTTGAACAAGCTTAAGATTGCCTCTGAGTCATAACAGAAGATTTATTAACGCATTAGTAAAGGTGCGAGAACTGGACGCAAGGATCAGCAATGGCCATTATGGATGAGCATCGTTGATCTTTTCCACAGTTGATTAAAAAGCAAAGGGAATTAATGTATTAAAAGGTAGGAAGAAACAAAAAAAAAAAACAGGAGGAATCATTCACAATAAGAAAAAGTATAAGAAAAGAAAAAGATAAGAAAAGAAAAATATAAAGAAAAGAAAAATATAAAGAAAAGATTTCAAGAAAAATGTATAAGAGAAAGTATAAGAAAAGTTTATACGAAGAATTTGTAAGAGAAATTTAAAGAAGAGAAACAGAATATTACCAAATGGACTTGTATGAAATTATGTTAACTTAAATGTGTATAAAATTTGTATAAGAAGTATACATTATATAGGGTATATGAAATTTTTCCGAAGTATATACAAGTAATAATTTATAAAAAAAAAATATATGCATAGATAGATAGAAAATGTATGTTTATATAGGTATATAGGTGTATATAAATGAAAAGAAAATGAATAGATGAAGTACTAGAATAAGTAAGTGACAGTAGCGTAAAACAGAGAAATAAAGTTAAAGAGGGAGAGCTACTGTCGAATCCCCAATTAATTGATAAGTATATGTAGATTTCACAACCATCTTCCCCGAGCAGATTGAACAATTATGCAGCTTGAGGACAAATCATCAAGGAACACATTATATCCGTTGGCTGAGCCGTATTTTGACGCACATGTACTACAATCACCAGAGAACATAAATTCACTGTAAAGATGTAACTGGGTTACTACGATGTATCGGTCGTTGCTCGAGTGGTCCTTTCGGAGGTATACAGCATAAAAACGCCAATGATCAGTCGAACTACACATCGAGCGCCCGCCATGTCACATTCCGCTAACCTTGGGCGTTGCGACGATTGTGTGTCAATCCGTATCCGTAGTGTTGTTACAGTTATTGGGAAGGAATGATTGGTATCCTGGCTAAACCAATGTTTTCATTACACTGACGATTGAACATTCTACACATCTTACCTCAACCAAACAACAGTAGTGATAAAACAAAATACAACAACAACAACAAAACACGCAATTATTAGAATCGTTTTGCGGCGAGAGGTTCACAAAACTCTTGATCAAATTACGTCAATTAAGAAAAGTCCAAACGAACAAATGGAGGAAGATAAGAGGGGCAAACTTCTTGTTGGTGGTCTTTATTGGGAAGCCACACAGATGAACCTTTTTCATTACTTTTGTCGTATTCGATTGTGGTGTTATAAACAACAACGAAAGTGGTTGGTGACGCGGCTGATATTTACCATGTTCCGCAGTGGTCCGCATACAAAATCTTGGCAGTCTACGCATGTTCCAGAAAACCGAATAAAGGCCCTGGTTTTTAAAACATCATTTGGTGAATTTGCAGTTTGAACACTTCGAGATTGCATCAGACGAATACTAGGCGACAGCGGAACGATCAGGAGATCGTTCTCATTAAAGGGGGGAGGGATGTTGTGATTCATTAATTGCAACTCATTAATATTTTCGAGTCATTAATTGTTAAGTTACCAATTAAGTATTTTTGGTGTCGTTGCACAAAAACACAACTGAAATTGGAGCAAGTACAACACGAGCCATTCGTTGTTCCAGTTGTTTTCTTGCTCCGTCCGTCTGCATGTTAACAAAATAAGGTCGAATTGCATTCATTGGATTTCCGCATGACGTTTGCTTATTACATAAATGGGCAAAGTCGTGGGAAAAATGAATGAGTTGAACGCCCTATTTTGCTGATCGGCAGAATTGCAGTTTGGGTTTTTGGACAACGGCGCAGTAATGATATATGTATGTAATGTCGGGTGAAGTAAATATAAAAAAACGTAGAATAATCAAATTAATAATGGAAAAAATAAATAAAAGGTGGCTGGAGACTGAAAAAGGTCTCAGCTACAACCAACCGTAAGACTAATGAACATGATTGTCGATTTTGAGCAAGGTGGTAAGTAAAACCTCTCCTCCCCCTTCCCCCCTATACTGTGAATTAGTGCCCAAAGGCGCTGACTCCCCCTAGCGCGGTGCCTCGCGTCCCAAAAGGGCAACAAGGACAGCCTCAGAGGCAGTCCTTGTATTAGGGAATAGCATAGTTTCCTTTTACTCAATTCCTTTTCCCGGGTACCCGCTCTCCCCGCGGGTACCCAACCCTTTATTCCTTTTTATTGGGTATCCGCTCTCCCCGCGGGTACTCAACAGGAGGTACCAAAAGGGGTGGGGCTAGACTGTCAATTTGTTCTCAAAAATTCCATTCTGTTATAGCTTAACAAAATACAGAATTTAAGCACGATCGCGTTGGGTGTATTGATATTATTACTTGATTTAAAAAGTGCGCGGAGTTCTACATTGGTATGAGAGGTACCAGAAGGGGCGTGGCTAGACTACCAGTTTTTTTTTCTAAACTTTATTCTGTTATAGCTTTTATAGTTTGGGAAGGATCGCGTTGAGTATATTGATGTTATTACTTGATTTAAAAAGTGCGCGGAGTTCTACATTTGTATGGGAGGTACCAGAAGGGCGTGGCTAGACTTCCAGGTTTTCTCCAAAACTTTATCCTGCTATAGCCTTATTATATGCAGAATTTGGGTACGATCGCGTTTGGTGTATTGTTATTATTACTCCATTTCTAAAATCGGCGGAATGTTATATTTTTGTATAAAAGGTACCAGAAGGGACGTGGCCATGAACCGTAAGTTGTTTTGGGGAAATATTACCTCGTGCAAAGTTTTAAAACATTTGTTTGCGTTTTTAGAAAGTTTTTAAAAAACAAAACCTTGCATATAAAATATCAGCTAGATAACTCCTTAACTACGGCTATAACAGCTGGGATAGTCCTACGGACACCCCAAAAAGGGGGGTGTTTGGATTGGAGGTGGAGGTAGTACTAAACAATCTGTTAACTAAACAATCAACGAACAATAGCAATCAACCAAAGACTCAGCCCATTAACCTATATTCTTATCGCACCTTGGTAAACTATTCAAAGCCGAACACAGAACCCGCTAGTTCTCGTTCAGAACTAGACAAGCACAAAAAAGAGAGGAAGCAATGAGCAAAACAAAGAAATAGAAAAACAACTCAAATAAAAACTAAAACCCTAACATTTAATTTGACTCAGAATAAAATACAAAATGCTATTAAATTCGCTATAAAATTTACAAAATTTTCAGATTCTGCAGTGTTCTGTGAGATGATACGCAAGAAATAGTGATGTCTTGCAATTAAAACAATTTATTGTCATGTGCCCTGAAGGGTGATTTTTTTTTCCATTAGATAATTTTTATTCATGCAGGTGGCTTGGGTCCTAGCCCCGTCACAGCCATCTTAAATTTTTTAGTTTAGCGATACACTCGATGTTGAAAAATAAAACTGCCGAGAATTTGAGTGGAAATTGTCTAGTAAAATAATTTTCATAAGGCTGACGTGGATTCTAAGCAAAATTAACTTTGGAGCGGGCCTTGGCAAGCTGTCGCATGAACTCCGAAGAGTATGTGGGCATACTGACCTTGAATATATTGTCCATCTTATGGCGAAACGAAGAGATAAATTTCATGTTTTAGCAAGGAATTGTATGGGGCTAACTTGTCCATAAAATGTACTTCAACAACAGGCAATACAATAGAGCTCACATCGGCTGCAATAGCGACTTGGGACTCATTAAGAAATCCGAACTCAAAAACCCTGAAAAATAGTATGACCGAAAGGAATTTTTGTACGTACTTAAAATAACAGAAGTCAAACCAATTATTAAAAAGTGTGTCTTATTTATTTGTTTTAATAAAAAGTTTTATTTTGTAATTAAAAACCACTGCATTTAATTTGAAGATCACCTCAAAGAGGAAAGAAATGTACAAAAGATAAACTAAGCAAATTATTAATTTGTTGTTGTTGAATGTAAAATTGTGGTTTTGGATTACCTCTAATTCCTCATATTCAGTTTTTGGATTATGACCCCTTAAATACATATACATCAAAATACAGTGGAGCGTATGACTTTTTGATCATCAGTGTATTTTCTAAAATAATTTCAGATCTCATTTATCTCATGTATGAGAGCTTGTACGTCAGGTCGCCTATTGGATTGTGGATATAATATATACTTAGATACTATGAGACCAGCACTGATAAAACCTGATCCAATCAGATATAACCATTTTTATACCATCACCCTTAGGGATGAGGGTATATATCATTTGATACGACCCAAAAGTGTAACACATAGAAGGAGTCACTTCAGACCCTAGGTTTCTTAGAACCAAATTCGATTCATGACTTTTTAAGTCATTTGAGCCATGTCTGTCTGTCTGCCTGTCCGTCTGTCCGTCTGTCTGTCTGTCTGTCTGTCTGGTGGCTGTCCGGCTGGTTCGCAAGATAACTTTCGAAAGACGCAACCAAATGTCTTGAAATTTTGCACAAGTTAATATTTCCCCAAAACTACTTACGGTATTGCAAATGGGCTACATTAGTAGTCATTTCTAATTCTTAATTTAGTAAAGCTATAGCAGGATACAGTTTTTGAGAAAAAAAACTGAAGTCTACCAACGCCCCATCTGGTACCTCCCACACACATCTGGTTCCGCCCACTTTAGAAATCGTTTAATATTATTATTAGAACTATCGCGATCGTGTCCAAATTCCTTATTTAGTAAAGTTCAAGCAGGATAAAGTTTTGGGAACAAAATCTGGAAGTCTATACACGCCCATTCTGGTACCTCCCATACAAATGTACCTTTCCGCCCACTTTAGAGATGGAATAATAATATCAATACACTTGACACGATCGTGCCCAAATTCTGTATTTAGTAAAGCTATAACAGGGTAGAGTTTTCGAGAAAAGATCTGGATGTCTAGACACGCCCCTTCTGGTACCTCCCATACAAATGTACCACGCCGCCCACTTTAGAGATGGAGTAATAATATCAATATTCTCGACACGACCGTGCCCCAATTCTGTACTTTATTAAGTTATAACAGGATAAAGTTGTGGAGAAAAAATTGGAAGTCTAGCGGCGCCCCTTATGGGACCTCCCATACAAATGTACCTTTCCGCCCACTTCAAAGATGGATTAATAATATCAATACATCCAACGCTATCGTGCCCAAACTCTGTATTTAGTAAAGCTATAACAAGATAAAGTTTTGGAGGATAAACCTAGAAGTCTAGACACGCCCCTTCTAGTACCTCACATACAAATTTACCACTCCACCCACTTTAGAAATCGAGTAATAATATCAATATAATAGCAATTTTTTTATTTTACCAAGGGTGATGGTATATATAAGTCGGGTCGCCCGACTGAAACTTTCTTACTGGTTCGGATCTGCTTATATCCAATTCGATCTACACTTTTGTACACGGGCATATTTATACCATCACACTAAGGGATGAGGGTATATATTATTTGATACGACCCAAAAGAGTAACACATAGAAGGAGTGATTTTAGACCCTAGGTTTATATGAACCAAAATCGATTCATTACTTTTTAAGTCGTTTGAATCATGTCTGTCTGTCTGGCTGTCCGGCTGGTTCGCACGATAACTTTCGAAAGACGCAACCAAATGTTTTGAAATTTTGCACGAGTTAATATTTCCCCAAAACTACTTACGGTATTGAAAATGGGCTACATGACCACGCCCCTTCTGGTACCTTCCATACAAATGTACAATTCCGCCCACTTTAGAAATCGAGTAGTAATATCAATACATCGAACTCGAACGTTCCCAAATTCTATATTTAGTAATGCTATAATAGGATAAAGTTTTGGAAAAAAAAATTGAAAGTCTAGCCACGCCAGTTCTGGTACCTCCCATACAAATGTACCACTCCACACACTTTAGAGATGAAGTTATAATATCAATAAATCCAAGGCGATCGCCAGGATACAGTTTTTGAAAAAAAACTGGAAGTTTAGCCACGCCCTTTCTGGTACCTCCCATACACATCTGGGACTGCCCACTTAAGAAATCGATTAATATTATAAATAGACCTAACGTGATCGTGCCCAAATTCTGTATTTAGTAAAGTTCAAGCAGAATAAAGTTTTGGAGAAAAAATCTTGAAGTGTAGACACGCCCCATCTGGTACCTCCCATACAAATGTACCACTCCGCCCACTTTAGAAATCGAGTTATAATATCAATATAATATAAAATTTTGTGTTTTACTGTGAGGGTGAGGGTATATGTAAGTCTGGTTGCCCGACTAAAACTTTCTTACTGGTTTTTTTTAACACACTATATATATCGTTAGAAATTCTCTTCTTTCCAAATAAACATAATCTTCAAAAATATTCCAACTTTTTTAGAGAAAACTGCAAAAACAAAACGTGCGTCCGCAACGTAGAAAATACCCATATACCTTCCAATTACATTACATTAATTTACGATCGTTTGACTGATTTAGATAAACTCTACATTTTACACACTATTTATTTTTGGTAATGGGCAGTAATTAAGTCTCTTGTATTAGTTAATTGTGTAGTTTGTATAGTTGCTAAGCCTGTAGAGAAACCTCCACAGAAGCAAAAGGAATATCCTGTGAAAGAGACATCACAAACTGCCTAAAAGTGCTGCCACTTGCACAGAGTGATGGTCTGTTTGTCACTACCTGATGGACAGTGTGGAAGACAATAGGTAATATTAATTATTTATGTGTAATGAATGTCCCAGCAATATTTTCTGTTCAAGTGTGTTTTTTTCTGTCAGAACATCACCTTACATTTAAGTAGCTCTAGCATGAGATTGCTAGAACTCGGAAAAACTTAAACCTTATATAAAACATAATTATTCAAATGATTGACCTTATAATGTCTCAGATGTATTGGGTACATTTTATGTACATATTTATTGCTGATAAATATGTACATATAACAAAATTCTAATATAGTAATTCTTTTATTGAGTAATGAATAGGGAAGAGAATTTGGATAAGTGACCCGGTCGGCTCAAGAGTGTACATTTATTCTCTTACGATCTTTTGCACAATGCAAAACGTTTATAGAGTATATATTTTTTCAACATAAATTGTAGTAGCTTTTATGCATAAATAATCATACTTCTGTAATCAATAAAAAAATAAGAAAAATCGACAATATTATGGAAATTTTGTTCAAAGAGAATAGGCGAGAGTCCGCGGGAGAATCAATGTGCATTCAATTAGGCATGACGTCAAATTGAAACACACTCGAGAGCGATATGCGCTATCTGTATATACTTCTAATCTGTGGTTTTTCTGTCGGGAGTGTACTAAGTATCGTAATGCTAGGACATCCTGCTTGTTGACAACCATTCACACACAACAAAATTGTGTGTCAGCATTAAAAATCGTTGCTAGTTGTTACACATAAGATTTACCATAGCAATTAGAAAAATATTTATTGCAAAATGTGTTGAGCAACTTACTTCTATATGATTTTAACATTCTCAGTGCTCTGATACATTTAATTTTGTATGGTTAAAAATGTGATACTCAGAAGATACCGTCTAAAATAGTAAGCAACTTTGTTTTCTGACTTTCGAAGACGATTAAAATATGTTTGTCTGTCTAATTATGCACAATTCACTTTAAGCCCAAAAAGTAAGCCTTGCGCTGACGATAAGATGAATTCAATTAGGAATTCCAACAATTCACTGCAAAATGTAAGGGCTACGACAACTTGCACAGCCAGTAGTTGTCAATTGTAAAAGCTCTACACGGGCGTTTTTAGGTTAGGGTGCACATCTTTTTAAACATACAATCTAACAACATGTACTCTGACATTAAATTCAAAGAATTAATCTTTGCATTTGAATTTACGAATTCTTCATTGGCATAAATACTCGTACAATTAACGATTGCTCAATAGTGTTTGCATTTTTAACACTCAACACTAGCAGAACACAGACAGCCGCATAGCGAACATTTATCAAATTCTGATTGTCCTTACCACGCAAGCCGATCAATGCTTAAGAGCCTTTTACTTTGGTGGCTGTCGTATTGCTGTACCATAACCTAAAACTCAATAAGCTTTGAATACATTGTTTCCAAAGCAGACATTCATTTTTGCAAAAAGTGGTAGATATGCACGCAAAGCGTGTTGATTGCAGCAACACCATACACTTGCATAGATGCGGTGAAAATGCGAAGGGAATTATTTCCTTCTATGATTTTGCCTTACGGCCTGTACAGTCAATGGCAGAGACGAACGTACAAGTCACACATTGTCATCAACAACCAAAAAATATTATTTAGTATTTTAGCTAAAATGTTATTATGTATATTAAGCAGGATCAATTCTTTATTAAATCCAACTAATAAATTGCAATTGTTGTTTTCCTAACTGCCGAAGTTAACAGACTATTTGTTTCACTCATATGAGGAGCCATCAGTTAAGGTTTCAAAATGAAGAGAGATAATTAAGAGAGAGATAAATTACATTTTACAAAAAGAAAATTCGTCTATTCACTCCAGTAAGGAAACAAAATGTTTGTTTCGGTCAGATAATGTTGAAGTCTTAGGGGTCCAGCGTATTTCCTTGCCGTGAATCCTATTAAAAATGTATGCGGCATACTTGTTTTTAAAATGTACTTCAAAAACAGGCAATACAATAGCGATGCAGAGATAAAATCAGCAGAAATAGCGGCATTACAACCCCAAACAACACAAATTATTTAGGAAATTATTGTCATTTCTTTTTATTATGATAATATTGGTATGTTTCAATTCTATATGGAATGTGCCGAATTATCTCATCCTTTAGCCATTGAATAGTTGCTAGCTTATCGACGTACACCTTTTCTTTCAAATAACCCCAAACAAAGAAGTCCAACGGTGTCCAATCACATGATCTTGGCGGCCAATTGACATCGCCACCACCTGAGATAACACGGTCATTAAATTTGTCGCGCAAAAGAGCCATGTTGAAACCACATATCGTCCACCTCCATATCTTCCAATTCGGGCCTTGAAAATCATCCCACGATAGCGAACACGACGACGAGTTGAGGTGGACGGCTCATCATCAACACTATCACGAAATGCAGCAATATTTTCTTCAGTACGAGCTCTACTCGCATGCACTGGTGTTTTCGCATCTCCTTCAGACCCGGTTTGCTCAAAAATTTGCACGATTTTTCCGATTGAACGCACATTGGACGCTTAAATTGACCGAAAACCAGTACAGAAATTTCAGTCAGTAAAACTGACTGATAAATACCATCACCCAATATAAGATATTGTTTAAGTCTTGTGTTATTGAAATTAACCGATTTGTAATTAAAACCAGTTAGAAAGTTTAAGTCGGACAACCCGACTTACATTTACCCTTACCCTCAGTAAAATAAATAATTTTCTATTATATTGATATTATTACTCGATTTCGAAAGTGGGCGGAGTGGTAAATTTGTATGGGAGGTACGTGAAGGGGTGTGGTTAGGCTTCCAGATTTATTCTCCATAACTTTATCCTGTTATAGCTTTACTAATTACAGAATTTGAGCACGATTGCGTTGGGTGTACTGATATTATTACTACAGCCCTAAAGTGGGCGGAAAGGTACATTTGTATGGGAGGTACTATAAGGGGCGTCGCTAGACTTTCAAGTTTTTCTCCAAAACTTTGTCCTGTTATAACATAACAAAATACAGAATTTGCACACGATCGTGTCGAGTGTATTGATATTATTAACTTATTTCTAAAGTCGGCGGAGTGGTACATTTGTATGGGAGGTACCAGAAGGGGCGTGTCTAGACTTCCAGATTTTTTCTCCAAAACTTTATCCCGCTTAAACTTTACCAAATACAGAATTTGGGCACGATCGCGTTTGGTCTTTTAATAATATTAATCGATTTCTAAAGTGGGCGGTACCAGATGTGTATGGGAGGTACCAGATGGGGCGTGGATAGACTTCCAATTTTTTTCTCCAAAACTTGATGCTGTTATACAATACTAAAAAGAGAATTTGGTTCCGATCACGTTTAATTTATTGATATTATTTCACCATCTCTATAGTGGGCGGAAAGGTAGATTTGTATGGGAGGTACCAGCATGGGCGTGGCTAGGCTTTCAAAATTTTTCCGAAACTTTATCCTGTTATAGCTTACTATATACAGAATTTGGGCACGATCGCGTTGGGTGTATTGTAGTGTGGGTTGAAAAAAAAAGTTGCACCCTACGTACGGCCCAAATAGGTTTTATTGTATAGCTTCGTTGTTTGGTGTCCTATCGAAATAAAAAGTATGCCGTTGTTCATGTTTTATCAATAGCAATATTTTTGTCTGGTCACTTTTGACTCCGATGTTAATTTTGACCATTGACTTCATCTACTTCGTTTCCCATATCCACATGATGCCCATTTCTCATAACGGTCGTAAAGACCTCTAAAAATAATTAACATTTTGCTTTTAATTCATTTAATATTATTCACAAACAAAAAAGTTATAGAGGCTTAAAAAAAAGTTAGTCACTCTACTTCCCTTATAATTAAATTTTATAAATAATGTTGATTTATTTGTTTCCCCTCTTGCATAAAAAAACAGGACAACAATTTATCGTAATAAATTAAAATATGTAAATAAATTGACTTCTGCAAAAGGATGAAAAATCCCTAAAATTCCAATATTTAATAGTTACCAAGAAATCGGGTGGCAGTTATCAGTGATAACTTATCACTTCCAGGTGAACGACATTTTGTATTTCAGCAAACATACAATTTGTTCATTGTCCTTTTCTTTTCCAATATACATGCAGTTTTCATTTAAATACACGCGGTCGTTATTTTTTACTAATACACAGAAGGCTCATTATCATTCGCGATACAGTAGGAACATTGGAACAGTGCCATAACAGTGGATACTTTAAAGTTAAAGTATCAGCCATCGGACATTTGCTACGCCACGAACGTCGGTACAACAGTCAGAGTTGGATGTTAAGGGTGCCAAGTAGACAGAAAACTCTACAAGCAGCGAACGTCTTATCTCAGGCCCACAAAAAAGAAAAGAGCAGAAAAAGCCGAACCGGAACGACAGCTGTAGCCATCGACGTCAGTTTCGAATAAAAACTTTCATACATATGTTTTGACGCCAGCATTAACGATATTGTGCGTACTACATAATTTTGTTTGTAAGCTTTGGCCTCAGTCGATCTGTCAAGACCCACTTCAGCACCTGGACCAATACGTTAGCCTCTATAATACACAAACTAAATCGTGAGTACTGCAAATGTAATGGTAGCATACATTCCCAACATTTCTTGTTATCTCCACAATGATATACTCTCCCAGTAGAATTTTATAAATTTTCAATCACAGAATTTTAATTTGTTGTAATTTTTGGAAGATTTATTTCGCGCATAGGTCATTTATTTCCATTTAAGCGCTGGGCAAAGAAAAGTTAAAACTTTCTCAAAAAATGTTTATCAATTTTTCTTAGTTTTGGCATACATGATTTTGGCGTTACTTATATGATTTAGCGATTACAAGAGCGATTCAAATTCGTTAAAAATTATAATTTTTGTAGTTTTGTGGAAGATCATAACATGATCATGTCATTTTATTATATTTAAAGCGCTGGGTAAAGAACATTTTAAATTTTTCCGGAAATATTGTAACAAATTTTAATAGTGCTTAGCATATGTGATTTGGCTCATAACTTCAATTTCGTATAATTTTGAAAGATTTGTTCACGATCAAGTCATTTAATTTTTTTTAAAGCGTGCGGGAGAGAAATTGTCTCAAAAATTTTAAGAAATTTTATTGGTTTTGAACATTTTAGATTTTGGCGATTATAACAATAATTCAAATTCTCTCAGATTTTACCTTTGGTACAACCCTTTAAGATAATTGATACAAAATCAATCTATTTAATTCCTTTTAAACCATACGGAAAAGAAATTTCGAATTTTTCTCAAAAATTAAAACAAATTTCATTGTTTTTGAAAATATTCAATTTTGGCGATTATAAAAAAGTTTGACAAGCATGTGTAACTATTAGCAAATTTATATTTTGTTATTCCCTTTATTTTCAACTTGTTATAACTTCTTATACTCTCTTTCTACAGGCCGGGAGACTAAAATCCATTAATGTCTCGTCTGCTCTAAATTTCACCGTTAGACAGTTCGAAGATTAGGATATTATTTGAACTGCCTCATACGGTCTCATCTATCGTACGAATGTACTTCTGAGATTTGTTACATGTCCCTAAATGCGCGCTGAGGCGGTTCCGCGGCTAGCTTTTCGCGCTCTCGGGGTTAGGTCCCAACCCACGCCTCAGAACAGAGACACAAAACACTAAAAAAAACACTTTTACAAAACAAAACTTAACACGCACAACAGGGCAACACACGTAAGAGGGAGAAACGGTGGATCTTTCCCCACAGAGCCCACCCTACCATGGCCATAGTCGTTTCCTTTTCACTGTGATTTTTCTATGGCCCCATATACACACACCCTCACTCACACTTACCACGCCATCTTGACCTGCTCTTTAACTAATATTTAGACGCACATATTTTAATTTCTTAAAACTAATTCACATTATTTATTAAGTAAAATTTCTAAACCTAACCTTAATCTAACATTCAAACCGATTTTATTTAATTTTGAATTTAAATCTTGACTATTACAAACAACAAGAAACAAAGCAAAAACAAAAATTAGGACCTACCAAAGTTGAAAAAGCTATGCTCTTAAATTGAGCGTTATTATGTTTAAACCCGCGAATTTCCTACCTAAATGAGCTCTTTTAGATAGAATATTTATAGGACCACTTTGTCCCCGCAAAACACCAACAAAAACTACCCCTTTTCAAACTTTGTGCTAAGCCCTATTACACTGAAACAAGAAAATGATTAACGAAATAATAAATAACAAAAAAAACTACATATAAAATACCAAAACAAACTTAAAATTACCTTAAAACTACTTAAATTAAATTCTCGAACTAATTTTTATATATTTTATTTTCTTCCCCTTTTCAGGCCTCAAATTATGGACAGACGGCCAATTTTAAAATGGGGTTGGGGGAAGGCTTTTCACCCCTGGGCTTGATGACGATGCCCACTTATCTTCAATTTTTGTCAACAATAACACACCCCAACTACTACGGATGGATTGCTGGTGACCTCCGATTCTTTGTACTTTTACGGTCACTGTAGTAGGGGGCGATAGATACTTTAGACGGTTACCTGTGTGTCCGGTAAGTTTTTAAATAAATTTTTGGCGAACCAGAGTTTGATCGTTTCCCTTTTCTGTGTTCTCTTGGCGTTGGCGCGGTTTCTGTCGGAATAACTATGGAGCTGGACTTCGCTTGCTGTGTATGACCATGCTCTACGTCTTCCAGCATCCAATTTCTTCAGCCACAGACTTAGGATTCGCTCTTAAATATAGATTAAAAAAAACACATATCCACTTTGTTCAATTCTATTCATAAACTTTCAGGTAATTATTGTATATACCTTTATTTTCTGTTCACCATAAAAAAAAAACTCAAAATAAATTAATAGGCTCAAGCCCAACACTGTTTAATGGCTATTATTTAATATACTAAAAAAAAACCGCTTATTTGAATATCTTTTAAATTTTTAAAAATTCCACTGGTACACCGTGTTTAAACACCGTCTTATGTTATTGTTGACTGTCGCTATTCTCGCTCTCCCTCTCCTCTTTTATACCCCCACTTTTGCCTCCATATTCGCCAATTTCCCCTCATTTAACTCTCATTCCAATATCCTCCATATTGCTTACAAAACTGTAATGCAGTAAAAAGCGCGATTTTTAATTGTCAAAGCGCTTTATTGCGCTCACTGTATTCATGAATGAATTCTCCACTTGAGGAAAAACATCCCTGATGTGTCGCTTATGTATGGCAACACCCTTCAACTCGCTACTACCTTACTACAACTACATTGGCTAATCATCATTATGTCTCCACTCATTGAACAGGCCACACGCACAAATTTTTCGCCGGCAAACAAAATTAACCAAACAAGAAAAACTTAACAAAGCTAAAAAGAAAACTAAACAAAATATAACTTTAAACTAAAAATTTCAAACACACAGAAGGGAAATTCTAAATACAAGGAATACTCGGGAGTCCATTCCCCCATAGTTCTCCGAAACCATGGCAATTCGGGTTAGTGTTCACCATGTGGAAGAGGTGGACCCACTGGTGGTTGGAACGGCCATCCATTCGTGATACCCCCTGATTTGCCGCTACCGCCTGCTGAACCACCGGATCCCAATCCTACTTATGAGGCAAAGTGCATCCGACACCATCTCGCTGCCTCCTGGTGTTGAAAGTTGCACCGGTCGTGCGTATGTACATGTGTGCATGTGAATGTGTGTTTGTGGCCACATATGGGCCAATCTACTGAATTTGGCCGGCACATTTGCGAATTGTTTTTTTTTATAATTTTGTGTGGGGAATACCATTCAATTTTCTGTGAGAAATAATAGGCATGGCCTAGCCGCAACAAAACTCCGGGCCTTGTTAGAAAACGCCACGAGGGACGGTGTGCGGCCGGTTCGTTCGGTTTTGTAGGTGTATTGGAGAAGCACGTGGGGAACTCCCACGCCCTGTAAAGTCTCAAGCCGGGCTTTGACAAGGTAAGCCTTGTACATTGTCTTATCCTATATTTCTTACTATTCATTTTTTTTCTAGGTCTCTTTGCTTCTCATTTAATGGATTTTCTCCAAATTATCTTGGCCAACAGGTAAGTCTTGCTCTAATTATATCCCTCCCTAATCCCCTATATAGAGTTTAGCTTGGCCAAAAGCGCAGCGTTGATTACAGGTTCAGATTCGGTTGACAGGCCAATAAGGTTTAAGTCTTGGTTGCCCTTAAATTGTGTTTATCAGACTCGAATCGTTGCCCCACAATAAAAAAAACTTGCATCTTATCCTTTGTTTTTTTTTTTTTTTTTGCTTTACGGGAGGAGGAAAGAACTTAATATGGTTGATTTCGTACATTATTTGACGGTTACGACATTTGTTTTATGTTCATAAATTCTTTATTTGTTGGCATTAAAACAAATTTGTACAAGCATGCATTTGTATTTGAGCGATTTCGTAAAAAAAAGTAATGCCCCTTTCATATTAGGCCACTAATATTAATCCTAAAAATTCTCAAAATGCTCTAAGCCCACATCACACTGGCAGACAAATCTGTGAACCATAATGTCAGCAAGACTTATCCTCCAGTTTAGGCGATGTATTCGATCTGCGCAGACTTGTCCGTAATGCAATCAAAACGATTTCGATTTTCATAGATCTGGGTAGATTTGTGAGATAATGCAGGGAAAGATTCTCCGGTTTTTTTTTTTTTTTTTTTTATGAGAAAAATTTCAAAATAAAAAGGTGGAAAAAATTTTATAATTATAATAAAATATAAATTATTCGAATACAAGCCAAATAAATAAGAATTTAAAAAAAATTAACGTTCAAAAAGTATTGTGCTATGTTGACTGCTAGTGAAAAATGTAAGTTCGACAGATGTGTGTTGAACGTAATGGAGAAGACAAATGTTTAAATGTATTTTTTTTTGCTTGCTTGGAAAAGTCTGCTGGTGTAAAAACCAAAAGACAAATCAAATTAAAAAAAAACCGTAAACCTATATCTTGGCTTCAAACGAAACAAAGAAAGTGTCGCGTTCGCTCTCGGTTTTCTGAGAAACAGATGTATTTACTACTCTTATGAAGATACAAAAAAAACGAACAAATGAAAGAAACATCAATAAAAAAACTATATAGAACGGCACCACAATTTTGGAAAAATCTAAGAAAAAAATCTCTAAAGTTTGCCCCGCGAAGAATATTTTATGTAAAAGAAAAACAGAAACTGCTTTAAGCAAATTAAACACACAAAAAATATTTGTTACGATTCAGACTTTTGTGTCTGCCACTATACCTTGATCCATTCGTCGTTCAATGTGGGCGGGCTAGCTGTAAGGTTCGGTATCCGGTATTCGACCTTTGTGCCAGTGTTATGATTCAGTACGCTATGGCACAGTTCCGACATGCTACATATGAATCACCACCCATGGTTACAAAGAGTCAAGGGTGCAAGCGCACCTGGCCGGAAGACGGTAGCTCCCAGTTCGCCCACAGAATGACCGATCTACAAAAGGTGGTGTTGAATGGTTTAATATGGAGGGAACTTTTGTGCCATTCATATCGTACCTCCAACAGGTTTCTGCGCTTCGAATGCTTTGTCATTCTAACATATTCTAGATATTTCACACGTTTCTGGAATATGACATGAAAATATATAAGACGCGGACAGACATTAAACACAATATATTGCACATGGTCTTATTGCACTATGTTTTGATGTCTTTGGCGTGATAATTTCCGATACTTTTCCCTTGTAAATTTTCGAGTTCGTACATGTTATTTCCAATTGGCTTTACTATTCGGCATTTTAAATATTTCCGACAGAACTTAGCGTTTATATTGTTTTTAAAATCGCTAAGAACCTGATTTTTTCTATATACCTCTTGGCCTGGTACGAAGTTGACTTTGCGCGCTCTTTCATTGTACCTTTTTGCACTCCCCTCGTATGCCTTATGGATATTTTCTTTTATCTTATCTCTGATAAGTTTTAGGCGATCTTCACTTGGGAGGAGTTGTATCTCATGATCCACTAGAGATTTCAGTTTTCTGGCTAACTTGTAGTCCGCGCCGTTTGAAAACATATTATATCCGAAAAGGGCAAAAAACGGTGTGACCCCTGTGGCAGAATGAACCGAAGTTCTCAACGCACATTCTATTTCAGATAAATATAAATCCCAATCTCTGTGGTCATTTTCGAGATATGCCCGAATGGCTGCTAATACAGATTGGTTAACTCTCTCCGAAGCGTTAGATTGCGGCGAATAGAAGGCTGTCTTAATATGCGTTATATTATACGAAGTTAACATAGCTTGGAAATCTTTGGATACGAATTGCTGTCCATTGTCGCTGTGTATAATTTCTGGTACACCGAATTTATGAAAAATTTCTTGAACCAGAAATTGTACAACATTCTTTGAGGTTGCTTCTTTCATTGCTTTCAAAAAAATAAACTTTGAGAAATGGTCGCTCACTATGAAAATATATGCATTGCCACTTTTGGAGCGCGGATACTTTCCCAAAAAGTCTATGTATAATTTTTGAAAGGGCCTATCTGTTACAACCTCGTCACCTATCGCTGGCATCATATGCTGATTAGAGGGTTTCGTTTCTTTGCAGACTCGACAGTTAGAGACATATTGCTTAATCTGACTCACCATTTTTGGCCAATAGTATCTTTGTTTAACTCTATTTATGGTCTTTATAATTCCTCCGTGAGCTGTTGTTGGAGAATCATGGGCATTTTGAATAATGGCTTGTGCTATTTCCTCTGGTATCCAGAGTTTCCATGGAAATTCTTCCAGCTCGCAATACTTCGGGAGAGACTTTTTATATATTTTGCCATCGATAATTTGTAGGTCTGGTAATTTAGATTTATTTCGTTCAATGTCCATAATTAATGCTACATACTCATCGCTTTCAAAAGCCGTGGTTTCGAAGTCCAAAAGAGATCCATTTACTTCTACCTCTTCAACGATAACATCCTCTGTCATTCTAGATAGCATATCTGCTACCACATTTTCAGAACCTTTTCTATGTTGAATCGTAAAATCGAAAGCCTGGAGTTGTAGAGACCATCATGCTAAACGACCGGTAAGGTCTTTAAGCGACATTAGCCATTTTAGGCTGGCGTGGTCGGTTATGACCGTAAAGTTCATCAACTCTACGTACGGCCTAAAACGCTTAATTGCAAGAACAGCCGCTAAACACTCTTTCTCCGTAACGGAATAATTCTTCTGGCATGAATTCAGTTTTTGGGAGTAGAAGGCCACGGGTTTCTCTTCTTCATTTACATTCTTTTGGAAAAGAACTGCTCCAATACCAAACTCAGATGCATCGCACTGAATATAAAATGGTCTTGAGAAATCTGGATGACCCAGTACTGGAGCAGTGGTTAACGCATGTTTTAAAGTCTTAAATGCGGCAATAGCTTGATCAGTCATGGCAAATTTCTTTCCCTTTTTCAAAGTGTCGGTTAAAGGTGCCGAAATAGATGCAAAATCCTTTATGAATCGGCGGTACCATCCAGCAGTTCCCAAAAAACTTCGAACTTCCCTTGTAGTCTTTGGAAGCCGAATTTTCTGAATGGCTGACACCTTTTCTGGATCAGTTTTTAGGGCTGCGCCTCCGATAATGAAACCTAAATACCTCAATTCTTTGAAACAAAACATGGACTTTTTAAGGCTGATTGTTAAATTTGCATTTTTAAGACAGTCTGCAACTTGCTCTAAAATTTCCAGATGGGTGTCAAACTCGTCTGCAATTATCAACAGGTCATCTAGATACACGAAAACATTTGATTTTAGTCGACCAGGTATCACCTTATCCATTAATCTACAAAGACGCTGAGCCGCATTGCAAAGACCAAAAGGCATTACCCTGAACTGGTAAAGAGGACGCCCTGGAACAGTAAAGGCAGTATAGGGTTTTGCCTCCTCTTCCAGTTCAATTTGCCAAAACGCATACTTTAGATCTACGCTACTTATGTAATGCGTTTGGTCAATGCGGCTCAGAATACCATCGATGTTTTGCAGTGGATAGGCATCTTTTACAGTTAAGGCATTTAGCTTCCGTGCGTCAAGGCAAAATCTGTTCTTCCCCGGTTTCCTTACGATAGTCGTGCGATTGCTCCATGGGCTATCGCTTTCTTCAATCACATTTAGTTCTAACATATTATCAATTTCTTTATAAACTATCTCCTGGACTGCCGGTGAAATTGGATAATGTTTATCCTTAACTGGGATAGCATTATCAACCAATTTTATCGCATGTTTTTCTATCTTTGTGCAACCTAAACCTCTTTCCTCGAAAGTCGCAAACTTTTTTATAACTTTCTGTAGCTTGGCTGTCTGCTCAGTATCTAAATCGTGCATTTTCATTTTATGACATTCAATATTTTCTTCTACTGGACCGAATATGTTACTTCTGATTTCATTTACTTCAAAAATTTCTGGTGCTATATTAAAAGCTTGCCAGAAATCTATGCCAAGATATATGGTTTGTTCTAGATCGGGACATAAAAAAAATGTTATTGGAAGTGTTTGGTCTTTGTAAGTTACTGTTAAAGTTACCTTGCCTAATATTCTGTGGGGTTGGCCAGAGGCTGTTCGAACGCTGGTGTAAAACTTTTGAATTTCGGCATTACATTTTTCTACCATTTCCCTACAACCTCTTCCTAGCAACGAAACGGATGCGCCAGAGTCCAGAAGACCCTCATATGGATTACCATCAATATGTATTGTGGCATAAGGTCGAGCATCGTTTCGCCCACAGATTTTTCTAATCGATTCGCATATCATATTCTTTTCTTTTTTTCTGTTCGCTTTCATCTTTCTAACCTTTTCAATTCTTTTAGAAATTTTCTTTTGTAGTATTGGTTGGGTTGTTTCTTCAGCATTTTCGTTTTCATATTGATCGGGGATATTTGACATTATTCTTTGACGTATTTCTTCGTAATTCTTTTCTCTAACTTCCAGTGGCAAATAGTGACGAATTTGTTTATAAATGTCTTTTGACGCATTTGTATTTGTTACTTCTAATTGCCGGGTTTTGTTGGCGAACGTGATTCCCCCGTCTGAACCGCGTTCCGTTTGTAGTTTCCCTGTTTACATTTAAGACACTTTGGCGTGATGACATTAGGACGTCCACACTTGTAGCAGAATAATGCTCTTTCTGAGGACGGACATTCCATGAAAACGTGACCAACACCCTGGCAATTCCAGCACACTACGTTACTTATGGCAGAAATCGCACTTTCCTGTTCTCGATCGACCTCTTCGGGTTCTAAATCGATTACTGCCTCATTTACTTGGCGGTATGGTCGAGAGACTGGGGGTCCTGAAGTCCTAATATCTTTTTTTGGGAAATTCCTCTCTGCTTCGTTGCACGCTATTCTTAATTGCTCAACAGATGATACGCTCATAGGATAAACTAAACGTCCAATACTTTCTTTAAGATTTCTTTTCGCGATTTTTATCATGTCAAACTCGGACACCGGTTGTCCTAGTCTTGACCTGAGCAAGTTCAAGTGGTGAAAATAGGAATCAATACTCTCACCCGGCATTTGCCGTCTTTCTACCAAATCATGCATGATGTCGAAATTCGACAAGGGCATTTTGTATTGGCTCAATAGTGCAAATCGAAGTGCTGGCCAATCTGGGAAACTGTTGGTTGTTAAGTATAACCAATACCACTGGTCTGCGTTGCCTCCTAACAAAAGACGAAAATCTCTTATTACTTCTGTCCACGGTATTCTGTAGACAGCTTGAAGGTGCTCTAATCTGAATATAAAATCTTCGACTGACAAATTTTTAGCATTGCCGTCAAATTTTAACCCGAATTTATCTATTCTTATTTTTTCAGATTCCTGAAATTGTGGTGGCTGTTGTTGGGAATTTGATGTTGCTGGTCGATAACCTGTGGAGGGTGGATTTCCTAAAGAACTTGAATTTGGCACTAATGGCGGTGGAAAATTAAACTGTGGTAAAGAATTGGATGTCATATTCGCAGCGTGCGACTGTGTGTGTGCGAGACCATTGTATGTAGGCGGTGGAGTTTTTGGCGGTTCGCGAGTTGAAGGTACGTTTAAATTCCTTGTAGCATTTATAGTAAGAGATTTAACAGCGTTGGCCAAGTCACTTATGTCTTGCCGAATTGCTGCTAAATCCAAGTTCATATTGTGTTGCACATTCCTAAACGACCCATCTATCGCAGTTTTCATATCGCCCATACTTTTATCTACATACGCCTTGAGCGCTGGTCCCATTTCCTCAGGCTTTTTCTGTGGCTGTTTTGGAGTAGCTCCTTGATTTTTCTTTGGGGCGTTGATAGAAACGGACATATCAACCATAGATGGTTCTAATTGCCTTTGAGCCTGTGCCATCCTTTTGCCCTCTTCGGCTTTTGTATATTTTTCTTTTATGTATGGAGTTGACCTATTAAGAGCGAATTCTTTTTCCCTTACCCTCTTTCTAAGTCCCTTTCTTCTATCACTATTCATTAACTCCAGATTGGGATTTATGAAAAAAAAAACGATAATGGTTATAGACAATATTTATAGAACTTTAGATATAGTTGCAAAAGTTGGATTACGAAACCAAAAATTCAGATAATCTTTAACATATATTATATGTCTTCATAAAGCTTACAAAAACAAGATTAATTTTTATCCACGAAAACAATTATAAATTAGTAATAATTCTGTATTTGCTGGACTATTTTAAATACTCCAGAAAATTAGTTCAAACAAAACGCAAAATAAAAAAATGATTATATTAAGAGCGGTCAAGTCTGACATGGATGAGTGTGTGTGTGTTTTTTTTTTTTCGTTTTTTTTAAATACTTTCTGTACCACTTTTCTATACGAAAAAAAATGGTCTCTTACATGCGTTGCAAGTCAAATTTACCAAAAAGGAGATTGGGTGAATTTGAGTGATCTGATTCATTTCTGCACAATATACTTGAATTCAGATTCGATAATGTATAGATTGCAAAAATATATCAAGAATTTAATACGATACACTGGCCTCTAATTTTCTATAAGAGCGGCTACCGTTTTAAATCACCTGTATCAGAATCGACTCAAAATTCAAACATTTAATCAAACTGAGACTACATTTACTACATAACATTTAAAAAACATAGAGACATTGCCAACACTAAAGGCTTTTTCACATTTGAAGTACCTTGCTATTGGCATATCACTTTGGTGAATTACGAGGGAACATTAAACAGTTGGAACAAACATACACATATATATCACGGCACAAAGCAGCGTCCTTGTCTGTTTTGCTTGTAATATTAGTTTTCAAATTATCCCTTCTATTTATTACCCTATGGGCTATTGCATAATTTAATGGGCTATGGACGGTATATTTCGATTG
>OZ035880.1:60500244-60666074 GCA_964034835.1 Muscina levida | reverse complement strand
GTTGGGTGTATTGATATTATTACTTGATTTAAAAAGTGCGCGGAGTTCTACAGTGGTATGAGAGGTACCAGAAGGGGCGTGGCTAGACTACCAGTTTTTTTTTCAAAACTTTATTCTGCTATAGCTTTTATAGTTTGGGAAGGATCGCGTTGAGTATATTGATGTTATTACTTGATTTAAAAAGTGCGCTGAGTTCTACATTTGGGAGGTACCAGAAGGGGTGGCTAGACTATCAGGTTTTCTCCAAAACTTTATCCTGCTATAGCCTTATTAAATGCAGAATTTGGGTACGATCGCGTTTGGTGTATTGATATTATTACTCGATTTCTAAAATCGGCGGAATGTTATATTTTTGTATAGGAGGTACCAGAAGGGACGTGGCCATGAACCGTAAGTTGTTTTGGGGAAATATTACCACGTGCAAAGTTTCAAAACATTTGTTTGCGTTTTTAGAAAGTTTTTAAAAAACAAAACCTTGCATATAAAATATCAGCTAGATAACTCCTTAACTACGGCTATAACAGCTGGGATAGTCCTACGGACACCCCAAAAAGGGGGTGTTTGGATTGGAGGTGGAGGTAGTACTAAACAATCTGTTAACTAAACAATCAACGAACAATAGCAATCAACCAAAGACTCAGCCCATAAACCTATATTCTTCTTGCACCTTGGTAAACTATTCAAAGCCGAACACTGAACCCGCTAGTTCTCGTTCAGAACAAGACAAGCACTAAAAAGAGAGGAAGCACGGAGCAAAACAAAGAAATAGAAAAACAACTCAAATAAAAACTCAAACCCTAACTTATAATTTGACTCAGACTAAAATACAAAATGCTATTAAATTCGCTATAAAATTTACAAAATGTTTAAGATTCTGCAGTGTTCCGTGAGATGATACGGAAGAAATAGTGATGTTTTGCAATTAAAAAAATTTATTGTCATGTGCTTTTTTTCCATTGGATAATTTTCAATCATGCAGGTGGCTTGGGTCCGAGCCCTGTCACAGCCATCTTACATTTTTTAGTTTAGCGATATACTCGATGTTGAAAAATAAAACTGCCGAGAATTCGAGTCAAGTGGAAATTGTCTAGTAAAATGATTTTCGTAAGGCTGACGTGGATTCTAAGCAAAATTAACTTTGGAGCGGGCCTTGGAAAGCTGTCGCACGAACTCCGAAGAGTATGTGTGCACACTGAACTTGAATATATTGTCCATCTTATGGCGAAACGAAGAGATAAATTTCATGTTTTAGCAAGGAAATGTATGGGGCTAACTTGTCCATAAAATGTACTTCAACAACAGGCAATACAATAGAGCTCACATCGGCTGCAATAGCGACTTGGGACTCATTAAGAAATCCGAACTCAAAAACCCTGAAAAATAGTATGACCGAAAGGAATTTTTGTACGTACTTAAAATAACAGAAGTCAAACCAATTATTAAAAAGTGTGTCTTATTTATTTGTTTTAATAAAAAGTTTTATTTTGTAATTAAAAACCACTGCATTTAATTTGAAGATCACCTCAAAGAGGAAAGAAATGTACAAAAGATAAACTAAGCAAGTTATTAATTTGTTGTTGTTGAATGTAAAATTGTGGTTTTGATTTATCTCTAATATCTCATATTCAGTTTTTGGATTATGACCCCTAAAATACATCTACATCGAAATATAGTGGAGCTTATGACTTTTCGACCATCAGTGTATTTTCTTAAATAATTATACCATCACCCTTAGGGATGAGGGTATATATCATTTGATACGACCCAAAAGTGTAACACATAGAAGGAGTCACTTCAGACCCTAGGTTTCTTAGAACCAAATTCGATTCATGACTTCATGACTTTAAGTCATATGAGCCATGTTCTCCTGTCTGTCTGATGACTGTCCGGCTGGTTCGCACGATAACTTTCGAAAGACGCAACCAAATGTCTTGAAATTTTGCACGAGTTAATGTTTCCCCAAAACTACTTACAGTATTGCAAATGGGCTACATGGCTCCGCCCCTTCTGGTACCTCCCATACAAATACATCATTCCGCCCACTTTAGAAATCTAGTTATAATATCAATACAGCCAACGGCATCGTACCCTAATTCTTAATTTATTAAAGCTATAGCAGGATACAGTTTTTGAGAAAAAAGCTGAAGTCTACCGACGCCCCAACTGGTACCTCCCACACACATCTGGTACCGCCCACTTTAGAAATCGATTAATATTATTATTAGAACTACCGCGATCGTGACCAAGTTCTGTATTTAGTAAAGTTCAAGCAGGATGAAGTTTTGGAGAAAAAATCTGGAAGTCTAGACACGCCCATTCTGGTACCTCCCATACAAATGTACCTTTCCGCCCACTTTAGAGATGGAATAATAATATCAATACACTTGACACGATCGTGCCCAAATTCTGTATTTAGTAAGGCTATAACAGGATAAAGTTTTGGAGAAAAGATCTGGATGTCTAGACACGCCCCTTCTGGTACCTCCCATACAAATGTACCACGCCGCCCACTTTAGAGATGGAGTAATAATATCAATATTCTCTACACGATCGTGCCCCAATTCGGTATTTTATTAAGTTATAACAGGATAAAGTATTGAAGAAAAAATTGGAAGTCTAGCGGCGCCCCTTATGGGACCTCCCATACAAATGTACCTTTCCGCTCACTTCAGAGATGGAGTAATAATATCAATACATCCAACGCTATCGTGCCCAAACTCTGTATTTAGTAAAGCTATAACAGGATAAAGTTTTGGAGGATAAACCTAAAAGTCTAGACACGCCCCTTCTAGTACCTCCCATACAAATTTACCACACCACCCACTTTAGAAATCGAGTAATAATATCAATATAAAAGCAATTTATTTATTTTACCGAGGGTGATGGTATATGTAAGTCGGGTCGCCCGACTGAAACTTTCTTACTGGTTTCAGATCTCATTTATCTCATGTATGAGAGCTTGTACGTCAGGTCGGCTATTGGAATGAGCTTGTGGATATAATATGATATGAATAGAGCATTGGAATTTATTGATTTAATACTAACAAATTTCAAATCAGATTAGATTTGCTTAGATACAATGAGACCAGCACTGATAAAACCTGATCCAATCAGATATAACCACTTTTCGGATCTGCTTATATCCAATTCGATCTACACTTTTTTACACGGTCATATTTATACCATCACCCTAAGGGATGAGGATATATATCATTTGATACGACCCAAAAGTGTAACACATAGCAGGAGTGATTTTAGACCCTAGGTTTCTTTGAACCAAAATCGATTCATTACTTTTTAAGTCGTTTGAGCCATGTCTGTCTGTCCGTCTGTCTGTCTGGCTGTCCGGCTGGTTCGCACGATAACTTTCGAAAGACGCAACCAAATGTTTTGAAATTTTGCACGAGTTAATAACAGGATAACGTTTTGAAAAAGGAATTGAAATTCTAGCCATGACCCTTCTGGTACCTCCAATACAAATGTAACACTCCACCCACTTTAGAAATGGAGTTATAATATCAATAAATCCAAGGCAATCGTACCCAAATTCTTTGTTTTTGTGAAGCTATAGCAGGATACGCCTTTTCTGGTACCTCCCATACACATCTGGTACCGCCTTTCGGCGAAAGGACGGACGATTTCGTTACATAAAATTGCTTTTTTTATACCATCACCAAATTCAATTCATGACTTTGTAAGTCGTTTGAGCCATGTCCGGTAAACAATATAAAGTTTTGGAGAAAAAATTGGAAGTCTAGCGACTCCCCTTATGGTACCTCCCATACAAATGTACCACTTCGCCCACTTTAGAAATCGAGTAATAATATCAATATGTTAGAAAATTGTATGTTTTACTGAGGGTGAGGGTATATGTAAGTCTGGTTGCCCGACTAAAACTTTCTTACTGGTTTTTTTTAACACACTATATACAATATATCGTTAGAAATTGCAAATGCAATAAATGCAAAAACAAAAGGTGCGTCCGCAACATAGAAAATACCCATATACTTTCCAATTACATTAATTTACGATCGTTTGACTGATTTAGATAAACTCTACATTTTACACACTATTTATTATTGGTAATGGGCAGTAATTAAGTCTCTTGTATTAGTTAATTGTGTAGTTTGTATAGTTGCTAATCCTGTAGAGAAACCTCCACAGAAGCAAAAGGAATATCCTGTGAAAGATTAATCACAAACTGCCTAAAAGTGCTGCCACTTGCACAGAGTGATGGTCTGTCTGTCACTACCTGATGGACAGTGTGGAAGATAATAGGTAATATTAATTATTTATATGTAATGAATGTCCCAGCAATATTTTCTGTTCAAGTGTGTGTTTTTCTGTCAGAACATCACCTTACATTTAAGTAGCTCTAGCATGAGATTGCTAGAACTCGGGAAAACTTAAACCTTATATAAAACATAATTATTCAAATGATTGACCCTATAATGTCTCAGGTGTATTGGGTGCATTTTGTGTAAATTTTTATTGTTGATAAATATGTATAATAAAATTCTAATATAATAATTCTTTCATAGAGTGATGAATAGGGTAGAGAATTTGGGTAAGTGACCCGGTCGGCTGAAGAGTGTACATTAATTCTCTTACGATCTTTTACAAAAGGAAAAACGTTTATATAAACGGTAAAAATACCCATTACGTAATCGCTGATGTCAGCTATATTTAGTAGCAATTAGTGATGACTGATGATGACTGATAAATACTATCACCCAATATAAGATATTGTTTAAGTCTTGAGTTATTGAATTTAATAGATTTTTTATTAAAAATAAATTTCTTAAGTATAATTTTATGTCTGCTTGTGAAGAAAAAACGTAAAAAATTTGGCTTATTTGTACAGGAGGTACAATTAGGGGCAGCACAACGTTTCTGATTTTTTTCGTAAATCAACCTTCAATGAACGCTTACCTTGGCAAAATTTTTCTGAATTCAGTGTACATACAAAAATGATGAATGAAAAAAGATATGTATGTAAGACTATGGGGGTGAGTTCGGCCATTAGTATGGGAGGTACCAGAAGGGGTTTGTCAAATAGTTAGGTTTTCTGAGGTTTCGCCTCCTATCACAAGATAAATTAACCGACCAATTTTCATTACCCCTCAAGTGTCCGTTTATAAGTTATGGGAGAAATATTAATTTTCCAAAAATAGGTAATTTTGTATAGGAGGTACCAGAAGGCGTGAACCGATGTAGTCCATATTCATTCCTGATTCGAATTTTATAAGCGAACATCATATTTTGAGCGAATTCAGTGTACTTACAAAAAAGATATGTATGTAAAACTGTGAGGGTATGGGAGGTACCAGAAGGGGTTTGGCAAAGTTTTTGGTTTTCTATGGGTTTGTCTACTACTGCAAGATAAATAAACAGACCAAATTCAGATATCCTCCGGTCGTCTTTTTGGCAGTTATGAAGAAATATTAATTATACAAAAAGGGATGGGGCTATTTTGCCTATTTTCAATCCTGTTTTGAAAAATATTAATACTAGAAAATTTTCATACCAAACCAGCCAGCCAGACAGATGGACATAGCTCAATCGTCATAAAAATTCCGGAAACGAATTTGGTATTAAGATACTTGGGGTCTAGCTCGTCTCCTTAAAAATGTGATACTCAGAAGGTACCGTCTAAAATAGTAAGCAACTTTGTTTTCTGACTTTCGAAGACGATTAAAATATGTTTGTCTGTCTAATTATGCACAATTCACTTTAAGCCCAAAAAGTAAGCCTTGCGCTGACGATAAGATGAATTCAAATAGGAATTCCAACAATTCACTGGAAAGTGTAATGGCTACGACAGATTGCAGCCAGTAGTTGTCAATTGTAAAAGGTCTACACGGGCGTTTTTAGGTTAGGGTGCACATCTTTTTAAACATACAATCTAACAACATGTACTCTGACATTAAATTCAAAGAATTAATCTTTGCATTTGATTTTACGAATTCTTCATTAGCATAAATACTCGTACAATTTACGATTGTTAAATAGTGTTTGCATTTTTAACACTCAACACTAGCAGAACGCAGACAGCCGCACATTGTCCTTACGACCCAAGCCGATCAATGCTTAATAGCCTTTTACTTTGGTGGCTGTCGTATTGCTGTACCATAACCTAAAACTCAATAAGCTTTGAATACATTGTTTCCAAAGCAGACATTCATTTTTGCAAAAAGTGGTAGATATGCACGCAAAGCGTGTTGATTGCAGCAATACCATACACTTGCATGGATGCGGTGAAAATTCGAACAGGAATTATTCCCTTCTATGATTTTGCCTTTACGGCCTTTACAGTCAAAGGCAGAGACGAACGCACAAGTCACACATTGTCAAATTGTCAACCAAAACCAAAAAATATATACCCTCATCCCTATGGGTGATTGTATAAATATATGTTCTCGAGTAATATATATCACCCTCAGGGATGAGGGTATATATCATTTGATACGAAAAAAAGTGTAGCGCATTAAAGGAGACGAGTTAGACCCCAAGTATCTTAAGACCAAATTCGTTTCAGGAATTTTTAAAACGATTGAGCTATGTCCGTCTGTCTGGCTGGCTGGATGGCTGGTCAGCAGGATAACTCGAGTAATCCTTAACGGATCGGTATAAAAATTTTACCAGTATTAATATTTTTCAAAACGAACTTATGTGTTTGTAAATGGGCTGAATAGCCGCACCCCTTCTGGTACCTCCCATACAAAATTACCTATTTTTAAAAAAATTAATATTTCTTTCATAACTTCCAATCGGACAATCGTAGGATATTTAAATTTGGACAGTTTATTTATCTTACAAAAGTCGACAAACCCTAAGAAACCGAAACCTTTGCCATACCCCTTCTGGTACCTCCCATACAAATGACCTAATTGACCGTTATAGTTTTACATACATATCTATTTTGTAATTAAACAGAATTTACTCAAATTTTGAGTATGATGTTCGCTTATGAAAATGGGACTCAGGAGTGAATATGGACTATATCGGTTCACGAATTCTGGTACCTCCCATACAAAATTACCTATTTTTGGAAAATTAATATTTCTCCTATAACTTCCAAACGAACTCTTGGGGGGGGGGGGGGGGGTAATGAAAATTGGTCGATTAATTTATGTTATTATAGGAGGCAAAACCCCAGAAAACCTAACTATTTGACACACCCCTTCTGGTACCTCCCATACAAATGACCGAACTCACCCCCATAGTCTTACAAATATATCTTTTTTGTAAGTACACTGAATTCAGTTAAATTATGCGTAATTTGTACGCTTATAAAAATACGAATCAGGAGTGAATATGGACTATGTCGGGTCACCCCTTCTGGTACCTCCCATACAAACAGACCTATTTTTGGAAAATTAATATTTCTCCCATAACTTCCAAAAGGACATTTGAGGGGTAATGAAAATTAGTCGGGTAACAAATTCAGTCAAATTTTTCGTAAGTTGTACTTATGAAAATTTACGTCAGGAATGAATAAGAACTGTATCGGTTCACCCCTTTTGGTACCCCCTATCAAAATTAACTTTTTTTGAAAAATTACTATTTCTCACACAAATTCCAAACCGGCACCTATACCTCCTACACAAATAAGTAAAGTTTGATCGATTTTGCACCACAAGCAGGGGAATAATTATACATAAGTAATTTTATTTTAATTAAAAATCTATTAATTTCAATAACTTTCAATTATCTGACTGAAATTTCTGTACTGGTTGTTGTTTTGATCAGGATTTAGCCAAGTTGCCTTGCGGACATCTTTATCTGAATTTGGTTCCTCTCACTACCATTTTCCTTGCCATTGTCGATCATGTTGGTATGCAGGCTGAATTTACCGATCGATGGACCAAGAACACCCTCCTTTCCAATCAGTGTGTTAAAATCTTTGCTTTGCATCTTTTCATCTCCTGAATTAAGATGCTCGGTGTTTGGGTGCTACAAGAATTAATAGTGAAACATGAAACCCGGCAGAGACTAAGAGAGAGAAAGAGTTTTGATGCATTCACCACATAGCCCGGACCTTGCACCTTCAGATTAAGATCAAACTTGTACGAGTATCCCAACTCCTTCAAAGACCTATGTATATTTCTTGTACATTTATTTTGTGACAGTCAGTATGCGTATGTGCATGTTGTAATTTCATTCTGTGATGTAAGCCGCTTCGTTACTCGACCGAATTATTGGCTATGATATTGATGCAAACCGAAACCAGGTGTTTGGCATTTGTTTCTAAATCAAACATTTTTGTATAATAATTCAAGAAATTGTGTGAACATAAATTTAATTGCAATCACTTTTGTTATACCCTCAACCTCAGGTATGTACGATTTGATACGAGAAAGACTGTAATGTATTGAAGGAGATGTTGAAAGATGATGAAATTTTGGAAACCGGGTGTGTTACTCCCACCATATAAAATTATGATTTCTTTTAAGAATTTTTTTTTTCAATTTAATAACACTTTTACTCTGTAACCCCATTTACAGTTCTATTACATGTCTATAAACATCAAACCCTACTACCGAAAGTCCTCTGTATCTCCAAACGTTTACGCTCCACAAGCAGGCAAATTAAAACACATAAGTAATTTCAATTTAAGATCGATTATTACAATAACTCGTATTTTAAACATTATTTTACATAAGGTGAGGGTATTTATCAGTCAGTTTACCTTGCTGAAATTTCTGTACTGGTTTTATCTTTATTATGAGATATATTTATTTTGTAATTAATTGTACTCCGGAGGATTATTGTTAACAATTACAAAAATACTTAAGCCGAAACTTGACTGGGGCATAGAGCAGAGCATTCGGTCGGCCGTCATCTTTACACTCGGTATATATCTTTGTATATTTTCTATAGAAATAGATAACAATTCATATTGTGGAAAAGTAATTGTAAATGTGCACGTTTTACAGACGAACACGCAGTGTTAAAAAATAAAATAAGGCATTTGCCGTTGCGACTGTGTAGACGAAGTTGTATCTGAATGCGATGCGTTTTTTACTGTAGGGATAATTTCCGCTCTAAGTGAGCAATTGAAAAATCATGACAAAACTGAAGGCAAGAATAATGGCAGCATCCTGAAGAAGAGCGTGCTTCCTATTGTTTGATGGTGTTCATGTAAGTTAAACGTACGAGTGAACGCATGAATGCATATGTGCGAATGAAAACAGTAATAAGAAAAATTTAACATTAAAGGGTTTTGCTATAATATATTGGCGGTGGGTGTACTGCACTATATATCAAAATAGGGTTGGATTGGCATCGAGGATATGTATTAGTCCTTGTTTGTAGGAATATGACATGAAATAATGCGTACTTAATGCTATAATTTATACTTTAGACCTCTCAAGAAGAAGTTGCTTTCAGGATTTTTCAACTTTTTCTAAATATTCTTAGGGAAATAAGATCCTGACAATTTCAGTTCTTGCTGTTCGGTACAACAACAGAGTATTTTGGCAAAAAAAAAAAATACTTTAAGATACAACTAAAAATATTTTTGGCACAATTAAAGCTAATGTGTTACGTTAAAGAATTTTCTGGTACAATAAAAGTACTTATTGAAACCATTAATGTCGAACGCCTGTTGCTCTTTAGCCCAATTTATATTAAACTAGCTGACCCGGCAAACGTTGTTCTGCCATACAACTTTGGACACGGCAAACTTCGTCTCGCTTCTAAGGTAACGCCTTCATATAATAGTAAAACACAGATAGTTCAAGTTTTAATCTGATTTACTTGAATTTAATCGAAATCTGTGAAGAGCGATCTGATATACAATGTTCTTCGATTTGTTTCCGGCGTAAAAACAAACAATGAAAACTGTTTGCCAACACGCAAACAGACAACGCAAAGCTGACCGTGTAAAATTAAGGGAAATTCGAGGTTGATTCCACAAATTTCCAACGATTGGCGTTACGATTTATTGATTGTTATCGCAAATACCAATCGAATGGGGAGTTGAATTTGCTTAAATTGGAAGGGAAGATCGGTTGGAATAATAGAAATTCGAGGGATAAGGACTTCCTCTCCTTTGAATTTGCCCTTGATGATCTCCGCTTTAATTGCAATTTCGGATGATTCCGATATCGCAAAGTGATCATGATCGATCCCACCTTCAGCTGCAAATTATACGTCGAAGTTTCTGGCACATCTAGAGAGTTCAAATATTCTGTCGAATAGTTCGTCGCCTCATTCTCGTTAAATCACCTCGAAAATTATTCATCGTTCGGTCATCTGCCTCCAATGCTCGTTTATGCGCCATCGTGCATTCATTCCAAATAATAAATTAGTATTCTCGCAACATTTTCGCTAGATTGCCGCACATTAGCACGCACATGTCTTTGATCAGAAGATAATTTCAAGATCGGAATTGGATGTTGTGGTGTGAACTCTGTGCAAAAGTCGTCAGTCGTCAAAATCGTCCTTTTATTTGTCCTACAATGCGCTCGGGTTCGGCAGATGCAATGTGGCTATGATGATCGCAAACAATTTACGAATTTGATTCGCTGGAGCAGAAACAGTTGTTGGCGAGATTCTCGAAGTGTGGCGACTGATTGAAACTAATCAAATTGAAACGCTCCGTTTCGACCATGGCGTTCATGTCAACGCTGTACTGTTGAAAAAAACGGCGATATCTTAACAGATGATTGTCAACATCTTGTGAGCTAAACATTTTATTCGCTTATTCTCCTTAAATACGAATTCGAACTTAAAAAGATAATGAAAAACAACTGATGACTTGTAAACAAACCTTTCGTTCTATTGACTAAATGTAAATTGAGATGATAGCCATCCTTTCCACCACAGAACATCAACGGGATTGAAGTGAATCACTTGTCCACCATCCCGAAACTTGAGAACAATATCGCGTGATTCCCCATTCTCCCCAACAATCATCACTGCGACTTCATTTATAGTGGGAGCATTGAGTTTTCTTAAATGACAACGAGAGGGTCTTTTATCTGCTCTGATAATGATTTTGTGAACGTCATAATGCATTGTATTCAATGCGGTTTTGAATAATCGGACCAATACTTATGCAGAAGATTTTGAAATTGTTCGACCATTTCGTGTTAAATCTTTTAACATAATAAATTTCACAATATTCCGAAATTTTTCAAGCATCATAACGAATTTTCCATTCTAACGTCGTATAAAAAAAAAAAAAAATTTCATCGAAAAAATTCAAAATTTTCCAGTTTTTTCCGGAATTTTCCGAGTTTTCCACCAAGAATTTTTGTACTATTCCATTCGAAAAGTGATTATCCGAAATTTTTCACATTTACATTATTCAATATATCAAAACATACAAAAAAAATTAAAATTTCGTCGAAAAAAAATTACATTTTTGGAATTTTTCCATAATTTTCCAACCAAAATTTTTTATTTTTCCAATCAAAAGGCCACAACGGAACAATTACGCACAAAATGTAATAGAAAAATTCGATTTGCTGTGCAAAATGTTTCCGAAAAAATCCAAATTTTCCGAGTTTTTCCTGAATTTTTCGAGTTTTCCACCGAGAATTTTTCTATTTTTCCATTCGGAAAGTCATTTCGGAATAATTACCCGAAATTTTACACTGTTACATCGTCCAAAATTATCAAATCATACGATAATCGGCAAAATTTCGTAAAAAAAAATTTAAAATTTTTCCGGAATTTTCCGAATTTTTCAACAAAATTTTTCTTTTTTTCCATTCGAAAAGCCATTCGTAACAATTGCAAACAAAATTCCATACAAAAAACCAATTTTTAATTTTTCCAATTTCCCGACTTTTCCGGAGCATTTTCCCAAAATTTTCTTTTACATAAACCTCCTTCTGGCAATTGCCAACAACTGAAAAAAATTTCAGCAAAATCGGTCCAGCCGTTCTCAATTGATGAATTACTATACATTTTTGCCACCATTTTTATACCATCACCCGTAGGGATGAAGGTATATATCATTTGATACGAGCCAAAAGTGTAACACATAGAAGGAGTCACTTTAGACCCTAGGTTTCTTTGAACCAAATTCGATTCATGACTTTTTAAGTCGTTTTAGCCATGTCCGTCTGTCTGTCTGTCTGTCTGTCTGTCGGGTGGCTGTCCGGCTGGTTCGCACGATAACTTTCGAAAGACGCAACCAAATGTTTTGAAATTTTGCACGAGTTATTATTTTCTCAAAACTACTTACGGTATTGCAAATGGGCTACATGGCCCAGCCCCTTCTGGTACCTCCCATACAAATACATCATTCCGCCCACTTTAGAAATCGAGTAATAATATCAATACACCCTAAGGGATCGTCTCCAAATTCTGTATTTAGTAAAGCTATAACAGGATAAAGTTTTGGAAAAAATTTTGAAAGCCTAGCCACGCCCCTTCTGGTACCTCCCATACAAATCTACCTTTCCGCCCACTATAGAGATGGAGAAATAATATCAATAAATTAAACGTGATCGTACCCAAATTCTATTTTGAGTAAAGCTATAACAAGGTAAAGTTTTAGAGAAAAAAATTGGAAGTCTATTCACGCCCCATCTGGTACCTCCCATACACATCTGGTACCGCCCACTTTAGAAATCGATTAATATTATTAAAAGACCTAACGCGATCGTGCCCAAATTCTGTATTTGGTAAAGTTTAAGCAGGATAAAGTTTTGGAGAAAAAATCTGGAAGTCTAGACACGCCCCTTCTGGTACCTCCCATACAAATGTACCACTCCGCCCACTTTAGAAATAGGGTAATAATATCAATACACTCGACACGATCGTGCCCAAATTCTGTATTTTGTTATATTATAACAGGACAAAGTTTTGGAGAAAAAATTTGAAGTCTAGACACGCCCCTTATGGTACCTCCCATACAAATGTACCTTTCCGCCCACTTTTGGGATGTAGTAATAATATCAGTACACCCAACGCAATCGTGCGCAAATTCTGTATTTAGTAAAGCTATAACAGGATAAAGTTATGGAGAATAAATCTGGAGCCTAAACACACCCCTTCACGTACCTCCCATATAAATGTACCACTACTCCGCCCAATTTCGAAATCGAGTAATAATATCAATAAAATAGAAAATTATTTGTTTTACTGAGGGTAAGGGTAAATGTAAGTCGGGTTGCCCGACTGAAACTTTCTAACTGGTTTTAATTACAAATCGATTATTTTCAATAACTCAAGACTTAAACAATATATTATATTGGGTGATGGTATTTATCAGTCAGTTTAACTGACTGAAATTTCTGTACTGGTTATACCATCACCCGTAGGGATGAAGGTATATATCATTTGATACGACCCAAAAGTGTAACACATAGAAGGAGTCACTTTAGACCCTAGGTTTCTTTGAACCAAATTCGATTCATGACTTTTTAAGTCGTTTGAGCCATGTCCGTCTGTCTGTCTGTCTGTCTGTCTGTCTGTCGGGTGGCTGTCCGGCTGGTTCGCACGATAACTTTCGAAAGACGCAACCAAATGTTTTGAAATTTTGCACGAGTTATTATTTTCTCAAAACTACTTACGGTATTGCAAATGGGCTACATGGCCCAGCCCCTTCTGGTACCTCCCATACAAATACATCATTCCGCCCATTTTAGAAATCGAGTAATAATATCAATACACCCTACGGGATCGTCCCCAAATTCTGTATTTAGTAAAGTTATAACAGGATAAAGTTTTGGAAAAAATTTTAAAAGCCTAGCCACGCCCCTTCTGGTACCTCCCATACAAATCTACCTTTCCGCCCACTATAGAGATGGAGAAATAATATCAATGAATTAAACGTGGTCGTACCCAAATTCTATTTTTAGTAAAGCTATAACAGGATAAAGTTTGGGAGAAAAAAATTTAAAGTCTATTCACGCCCCATCTGGTACCTCCCATACACATCTGGTACCACCCACTTTAGAAATCGATTAATATTATTAAAAGACTTAACGCGATCGAGCCCAAATTCTGTATTTGGTAAAGTTTAAGCAGGTAAAAGTTTTGGAGAAAAAATCTGGAACTCTAGACACGCCCCTTCTGGTACCTCCCATACAAATGTACCACTCCGCCCACTTTAGGGATGTACTAATAATATCAGTACACCCAAGGCAATCGTGCCCAAATTCTGTAATTAGTAAAGCTATAACAGGATAAAGTAATGGAGAATAAATCTGGAAGCCTAACCACACCCCTTATCGTACCTCCCATACAAATGCACCACTCCGCCCACTTTAGATATCGAGTAATAATATCAATATAATAGAAAATTATTTGTTTTACTGAGGGTAAGGGTAAATGTAAGTTGGGTTGCCCGACTGAAACTTTCTAACTGGTTTTAATTACAAATCGGTTAATTTCAATAACTCAAGACTTAAACAATATCTTATATTGGGTGATGGTATTTATCAGTCAGTTCAACTGACTGAAATTTCTGTACTGGTTATATATATAGATTAATACTGAATTGTTATATGATTGGTTTGTTGCTTGATTGAATCGTTCACATATTTGTATTATATGATTTTTCTCTGTGTAATACGATCCACAGTCATGCATGAACCAAAAAACCAATATTTTGTGTAATAAGGTGGCATCTCGTGCTGATACAAAAGGCTGCCGGAAAAACCGGATAAGTCTCGTGCTTTTTTGCATCGAGCCACCATCAGCATCACTTTGCAGCAATAATGTCCCGAGTTCCCATCCCGGTTACATTACCAGTATTAAATAAATATGTAAGTTTGAAAAAAGAAAGAAGTATTAAGCGGATAATAGTGCTAGTTTCGGACCTCAGAGCACTTTAATAACACCACCTTATCTCGGAATATTAAGATACGTGCTAATCTTACCCGTTCGGTTGTATGGTGCCGAATGATTGGTGCTTACGACAACGGACATACAAAACATGGAAGTATTCGAGAGAAAACTACTCCGCAAAATATATGGACCTATCTGTGTCGACGGCGAGATCTGTCATCGAATGAACCATGAGCTGGATGAGCTTTACCACGACATCGACGTTGCTAAAAGAGTCAGAATGCAACGACTACGATGGCTGAGACATGTTGCCAGGATGGATATAAATGATCCAGCGAGAAAGGTGTTTAAAGGCGTACCTTAAGGACGGCACAGATCAGGGAGACCCAAACTCCGTTAGAAGGACCAAGTGCTTAGCGAGGTGCCACCATCTGGTATGACTAACTGGAGAACACTCGCAGAATACCGAAGCGTGTGGAATTCTTTAATATTTCAGGTCACAAATTTATGAACCACGTTTGTAAGTTGTAATGGACCACTTAGGTAAGTAAGTAAAAATGAATTACGAATCCACCTTTCTTTGTCTTTTGAATTTCCCACATATAACTGGATTTATGGAACCTGAGATCTAGGGAAAAGGAATGCAAACGTTACTGTTTGAGAATATTTTACTAGACATGCAGATTGACTCGACACTATACTGCTAACTTGCTGTCGGCAACATCGAGGATGCCGGCATTAAAAGAAAAATATGGATAACTGGAGGTGCGAATCGAACCCGGGATCTGCCACATGGTAGTTGCGTGATCTAACCATCGTGCCATGGCCTGTCCCTATAAATTATATTACAATAAAACCAGTAAGAAGGTTTCAGTTGGGCAAACCCGACTTACATATACCATAACCCTCAGTAAAACAAAAAATTTTCTATTATATTAATATTATTACTCGATTTCTAAAGTGGGCGGAGTGGTACATTTGTATGGGGGATACCAGGGGCGTGTCTAGAATTCCAGAAAACACTCCAAAACATTATCTAAAGTAGGCGGAGTGGTACATTTGTATGGGAGGTACCATAAGGGGTAGAAATTGCTCTAAATGAGGCCATCATTACAAGATGATGTTGTATGTCAGCGACATCTGTAGGACAAATGTAGTACTCGTCGAGACCTATACACCGATGCCTTGTATGTTACGATTGACCCACAAACAATAAAGCAGTGATAAATAAACGATTTTGCTTGTTTTTCCCGGGGGTGGTGGAGGAAAAAAATTTTTTTTTTAAGTTGTCTCGAGGTGACCTTTAATATTTGCCCTCGACTTTGGACAAAAAAATTTTGTACGGGGACCGACCCGTTCTAATAAACATTCCTAAAAAATTAGACTTTTCTCATTTATTTTCAAAAAACCGATAAAAACTCAAATTTTTTCACTATTTTTAATATAGGTCGTAGGGAATCCAGATTTTTTGAATACTCGATTCAGTGAAATTGTAGCTTAGGTAACACCGAATAACTTCTCTGGCAGCTCAAGTCATTTAATTTCTTTTAAAGCGTGCGGAAGAGAAATTGTCTCAAAAATTTTAAGAAATTTCATTGGTTTTGAACATATTAGATTTTGGCGATTATAACAATAATTGAAATTCTCTCAGATTTTACCTTTGGTATAACCCTTTAAGAGAATTGATACAAAATCAATCTATTTAATTCAGTCATCGGCAGCAATACAACCACAATATGAGTTTGTGTTGGGAGTTGTTTTCTTTGCTCTCTCACTGTAGTGAAGGAAATCTATATATATAAAAATGGTGGCAAAAATGTATAGTAATTCATCAATTGAGAACGGCTGGGCCGATTTTGGTCAATTTTTTTTCAGTTGTTCGTATTTGCGAGGAGAAGGTTTATGTGAAAGAAAATTTTGGGAAAATCAATTGCAATTGTTGTTACGGAATGGATTTTCGAATAGAAAAATATAACATTTTTGTGGAAAAATTCGGAAAATTCCGGAAAAATTTAAAAAAAATATTTTTTTTTCAACCAAATTTTAAATTTTATCGTATGATTTAATAAATTTGGACGATGTAACTGTGAAAAAATTCGGATAATTATTCCGAAATGTCTTTCGAATGGAAAAATAGAAAAATTCTTGGTGGAAAACTCGGAAAATTCCGGAAAAACTTGAAAACTTAGATATTTTTCGACGAAATTTTGCATTGTACAACTTGATTTGATGAAAATCGCAAATTTAATTTTTGTACATAATTGTGTTTGCAATTGTTTCGTAGTGGCTTTTCGAATGGCAAATTTTTATTTGGAAAAGCAAAAAAAAAAAAAAAATTTTCTTTTTCGACGAAATTTTCATTTTAACGTATGGTTTGATAATTTTGGACGATGTTAATGTGAAAAATTTCGGATAATTATTTCTAAATGACTTTTCAAATGGAAATATAAAAAAAATTTGGTGGAAAACTCGGAAAAACTAGAAAAAAAATCTTAATACATAATGCATGACAAATTCGTCATGATGCGTGGAAAGTCTCGGTTTATTGTGAAATTTATTATGTTAAAAGACGTTTTGCGTGACACAAAAATATAACAGATGCTTTCAAATGACGTAATTTGAAGCCGAAGTCCGGGCTACAATCCGAGTTATAAGGTAATGGCGTCTCATTTGACAGTGGAACTGTGAAAAACCACACAGACGTAGTTATGCGTGTCTACTGGAGCTGAGTAAAACCTTAGCTAAGTTCGACAAGAATAGTCATATTCAAATAATATTGAGTCGTCGTCACTTTTTGCAAAAAGTAACAAAATTAAATCTTTTTCACTTTTTTTAAAATAGGCTAAAACATTTTATTTCTTTTCGTTGCTTTTTTTTTAAAAATTACGAAGATATAATATTTTCTAAAATTAACTATTCTAGGAATATCTTTAGCAAAGTGTTAACTAAGCTAGCTTTTACTCAACGTTCGGATGATTTCGGAAAAGTCTGATTTTGTGTATTTTAACTTGCTTTTAAATATTCAGATTGAAGGCAAATACAGCATCTAGCGGAAGCTTTGTTACCGCCACCAAACGAAGATCATCAGATCCTTCAGATCTATATCGTAGGTGATTTGACAATTGAATTAGATCAACGTTGTACAATTTTTACTGCGATTAAACTCGAATTGATCGAGCAATTGCAAAATCTTCTGCATGAGCATAAGATTGTAGCATTGTATAGAATGCATTTTGACTACCACAAAACATTATCAGAGCAGATGAAAGAACCTCTGGAGGACATGCAAGACAATTCAATGCTCCCACTATCAATGAAGTCGCAGTGGTGATTGTTGGGGAGAAAGTGGAATCACGCGATATTGCTCTTAAGCGTCGGGATGGTGGGCAACTGCACTTCAATATCCGTTGATGTTCTGTCGTGGAGAGGATGGCTATCACCTCAATTTAAATATGCCCAATACAACGAAATGGTTGTTTACAAGTCATCACTTCTTTTTCCTCTTCCACTTTAGTTCGAATTTGTATTTCAGGAGAAGAAACGAATAATCCGAGAGCATTGTGGGACAAATATAAGGACGATATAGCAGACGACATTTTGCACAGAGTTCGCACGACAACATCGAATTTCGATCTTGATATTAACGAAATTGGGAATACCAGAGCCAAATCGTTCGTGACCGACGAGAATAAGGCGACCAACTATCCTGGCGGAATTTTTTAACTCCCTAGATGTGGAACTCCGGAAATCCAGGAACACCGCCGCATAATTTACGGCTGAAGATGGGATCATAACCTTCGCGGAATCTGAATCATCCGAAAATGTTCACCGGTACGCGGTTGTCCGTCTAGAAACTGATGAACAATGTGATTAAAGCGACGATCATCAAGGGCAAATTTAAAGGAGAGAAAGTCCTTATCGCACGAATTCCAATTATTCCAACCGATCATCCCTTCCAATTCAAGCGAATTTAATTCCCCATTCGATTGGCTTTTGTGATGACAATCAATAAATCGCTAAGCGCATCGTTGAAAGTTTGTGAGATCAATCTCGAATTATCTTGCTTTTCGCAGGGTCAGCTGTAGGTTCGCGTGTCGGCAAACCATCTTCATTGTTTGTTTTTGCGCCGGAGAACAAATTAAAAAACATTGTTTATCAGATCGCTCTTCCCTTAAATTAAAATTTGAACTATGTATATTAGAGCGACTCATTTTGTATGGGGCCAAAAAAAGTATCTTCGGTCCACCCCCAAATGTACCTTGGTTTGTTTTATGATGAATCCCAAAAAATTGCATGCCTTGGAATAAGATCCAGTGAGCTGGACCGTTTTTAAAAAGAGGTGTTTTTTTTTAGATTTTCAGAGATTTTTTATATTTATCTAAAGACAATGTGTGCAATATTAGTATCATAGGAAAGAGTTTTTAAAGACGCATCCATCGGTATAAAAAACATGGCCACAAATGTCCTGACAAGTCCTTTCATCAGCAATATTCTGCAAAAAAAATACGGATTTTTAAGTTTTCTGAACTAAATGCTATTTAATTCGCGAGAAACGAAACTCATATTTAGACAAGGCATATTTTTTCTTAATAACACCATGTAACAAGTAAACCAATTTTATTTACTTGAAGAATTATTTCGTTGGCGATTTAGGTCTGGCCATGGAGATCAGAAACCTGTATTAAAGATGTACAGTATACACTAAAATAAAGATGTTAGGGATAAAAGCTGAAACACATGTTTACTTAAATCGTCTAAGGATAAATATATGGCAATCTGACATTTAATTCAGAAAAATGTCGCTACTGAAAACTTAAAAATCCATATTTTTGCAGCATTTTCCTGAAAAAAGGACATGTTAAGGACATTTGTGGACATGTTTCCCTACCATTGGATGCGTCTTTAAAAACTCTTTTCTATGATACTAATATTGCCCATATAGTCTTCATATAAATATCAAAAATCACACGACATTTTTAGGGGTTCATTATAAAACAAGCCAAGGTACATTTTGGGGGGTGGACCGTAGATACTTAATTTGGTGAGTCGGTCTAATGTATATGTGTTTTAATATTACCCTGGAGCTTATATGAAGGCGTTAACTTAGGAGCGAGACGAAGTTCGCAGGGTCAGCTAGTTGTTGTATAGTTTTTTTCATAACTATGAACAAAATTATAATATAATAATCTAGGAAATATTACTGTTGTGCGCGTGGCAATGCACATTAACAAATAAGAATTCATTTTTACCAAAAAAATGCATTTCTTTTATTGTCGTGCTAACAACAGGCGTCGGACGAATGCTCAAGCGATACTGATTGAGTTTGTTTTTTTTTCGTTCAATATGTGTGAGAATACATGTGTGGCTCTCTCGCTCATGTTGCCCAAGTGCGCGCTCTCGCCGGTCGCTGATTAAATTCCTTTTAAACCATATGGAAAATAAATTTTTAATTTTTTTAAAAATTTAAACAAATTTCATTGTTTTTGAAAATAAAATAAAAAAGTTTTACAAGAATGTGTATTAGCAAATTTATATTTTGTTATTCCCTTTATTTTCAACTTGTTATAACTTCTTTCACTCTCTTTCTACAGGCCGGGTGACTAAAATCCATTAATGTCTCGTCTGCTCTAAACTTCACCGTTAGACTGTTCGAAGATTAGGATATTATATGAACTGCCTCATACGGTCTCATCTATCGTACGAATGTACTTCTGAGATTACATGCCAGCAGTGTAATGGAGAACACCATAAAATTCTCCATATGCCCACCTGGGAGGTTACCCACGATTTTTAGAGAAAATGGGCCAGAGGGATATAATTTGGCCAAAATGGCCAAGGCGGCAGATTTTCGAACGTTGTTTTCCCTTAAACCTAATTGATACTAAATAAATACTGAATTGTTATATGATTAATTTATTGATCATGTTACGTTGTATTATAAGTTTTTTTTTGTGTAGTACCATACATGCGCAGTAGACCGTATCACCTTACAGGCACAAAATAAAGAGCACCGTACACCACGAAATAAAGTATTGTTACAAGTACATTTAAAATTTTGTTTTTCTTTGCCGAAAGTAGGGGTCGCCTCTTTAGTTTTTTCGTTATATCTTCCATATTTACAGTCCGATCTTAAAGTTTGATATAGTGAATTTTTTTGAGCTCTTGCTTTAGCATTAGTAAGTTTACTAAATAAAAGCGCACAAGAATCACCCTAATACACTAAACAATCGCTATTTCCACAGATAGACTAAAGTCGTTGTAAAAATAGGAAAAATTTCTAGCTGACATAAATGTAATGCAAAGTCTCTGTAATTGACAGAAAATTAAATGCAGTCAACAGAAGTAAAGAACAACACATTACCTGGCATTGCATGCGCTACCTGCGTGTCCCCAACTTGGCGGAGGGCTGCTTTAAATTCATATCAAGAAAACGATTTAATGATGTTGTTAATTTACATATTTCCTAAGGACCCTTAAAACAAGAACTACGGCGCTCATGGCGTTTTTAATTAAAGCTATGTGGAAGATGTTCATTCTTTCGCATAAAGCTGCTTTGGCTGCTGGAAGGGAAGCAAATTCAGAAGTACGTCTTAAGCAAACGTAATTGCAGATGTTATATGAATAGTTGATGAATAGGGAGCCATACCGTTGTTAGTTACACCTTCAACCGTTTATATATATATTCAATTAGTGTGTGTTTAATACAAGCTGTAAATTTATATCTATAAAATTATATATTCGAATAGCGATTTTTACAAAGCTAGGAACAAACTGACTAAAGCGTATGAAATGTGATTAACTCACAATGGAGTATACTTCTTAGCAGTACAGTATATTTTAGTCTTGAGTTATTGAAAAAAGGGATTTAATTGAATTATTTATGCATTATTATTTCCTTGCTTGTGGAGCGTAAACAGTTGGAGATAGGACTTTCGGTCGTAAGACCAGAGGTTGACAGGCATGTAGAAAAAGTGTAAGAATGTTTATAGTGTAAAAAGTATTAATTAATTCTTGAACAAATAAAAAAAACGTCAATTCATAATTTCTAGTCATTATATGTAGGGTTAAGAAAAAGTCAATTATTAATACTAATCTTGAAAGAAATCATAATTTAAAATGGGTGGAGTACACCTTCTGGTTTCTTAAGTTCCACCCATGAATAGAAAATATTTAACTATTTTTAATATTTTGACAAGTTTTTTAGAAAAATATAAATTTAATCAAAAGTGATGATAGTTAGTCGTGGAGGTATCAGTAGTGTTAGAACCACGTGTCCTGTTTTTTTTTTAAACGTAATGTTCAATAAACGCAAAATTTAACAAAATTCAATGTACTTTAAAAAGTGATATGCACAATGTAAATATATGCATTGCAGGTAGAACTTTGGGGGCACTTTCGGTCAAATATATGCAAGGTTCCAGAAGGGGTGTGTTAAATCGTTCAGTTTTCTGAGGTTTTGCCTACTATTACAGGATAAATTATAAAGTAGATTATCTTTTATGGGGGATTACAGAGGGGTCATCCGAAATAGTCTATATTCATTCCTGTATATCTTACGCAAAATATAATTGAATTCAGTGTACTTACAAAAAAGTTATGTATGTAAAAAGATGAGAATGAATTAGGTAATTTTTATGGCTGGTACGGAAGTGGTAAAGGTTTCGATTTTACAGAGCTAATATAATAGATAAAATCAAAATACCCTCAGCTGCCCGTTTGGAAGTAATTGGACAAATAATATTATTCCAAAAAAAAAGATAATTTTGTATGGGAGGTACCAGATGGGGTGGTTCTATTCTGACCGTTATGGTTTACTTGAGTTTAAATGCCTACCATCGAGACATACGGACATAACACAATCGTCTTATGGCCTTTTGACACAAGAAGGCATTTAACATATTTTCCAGTTATTCCACATATTTCCAATGTGCGGTCAATATGCTAAAATTTGTGCATGTATTTTATTGTTACACAGAAATTAGCATAATTTAGCATTCAAAAATATGCGGAAAAATACACTTAGGTGTATATTAATTTCAGCTATTTTTTCACCATCACCCTTAAGGATAATGGTATATAACATACCCAAAACATAAGTCTACATTGAACGGCTACAGCATGACGGTAACTTATTATATGGACAAAATTTTACTTTATAAAAGTATGAATTGGACAATTGAACAAAAATTCTTATTTCCTATAAGCTGACAATACACGAAACTGCAGTGTTAAACCAATTTTTAGCATTAAGCATATTCGGTTCAACATGCTAAATGCTTTATTTGTGTAAAAAGGTTACTAAAAACTGCATGATATTTGAATTTAGTTAGTTTAATTATGCTTTCAAACGAGTAGAAGGCAAAACCTCAGAAAACTGAAACATATGCCACAATACTTCTTTTACCTCCCTTACCAAATGACCTATTATTGGAAAATTTATATTTTTTTCTGTCAATTTCAAACAGGAAACTGAAATGGTAGTTGATAATAGTTAGTTTAATTATATTGCCATAGTAGACAGAATCTAAGAATTCTGTAACATTTGGCATATTTCTTTTGGTATCTCTCACATAAATGACCGAATTTATCTTTGTTGCAAGTCTACTTAATACAGCCAAAGTTCGTATACAATTTAACCTTTTATTAATCGTTGACTTACTGACTTTCATAAGGATAAATGAATATTTACTAGAGTTAACCTGTCCACTAGCCAGACATACGAACTTGGCCCATCTCGTCTCATTTAAAGCGTTTTACTTTTCATACCATCAGCCTGAGGGATGACGGTATGTATGATTTCATGCGAGAAACAGAGTAACTCATTAAAATAATCTTAAGACCAAATTCGTCTCATGACATTTTAAGACGATTAAGCTAGGCAGGATAACTCAAGTAATCCTAAACAGATCCTTATGAAAATTTAAAAGTGTTAATATTTTTTAAAATGAAGAAGGGGCAGGATGGCCCTAACCCTTCTGGTACTTCCCATTCAAAATGGCCTATTTTGGAAAATTAATATTTCTCCCATAACTTTCAAGCTAGCAACTAAATGTTATTTAAATTTGATCAGTTAATTATTATCTTGTAATTGAGGGCAAAACTTAAGAAAACACCCCTTCTGGTATCTCTCATACGCATTCGGTACTCTCATGCTAAATGATCATATGCTCAGATATATTGAATTGAACTTTTACATTTGTTGGCGAGTTATATCGTATCATAATTATATCATAACTAGCTGACCCGGCAAACGTTGTTCTGCCATACAACTTCGGCTCCGGCGAACTTCGTCTCGCTCTTAAGCTAACGCCTTCATATAAGCTCCAGGATAGTAGTAAACACAGATAGTTCAAATTTTAATGTGATTTATTTGAATTTAATCAAAATCAGTAAAGAGCGATCTGGTAAACAATGTTTCTCGATTTGTTTCCGGCACAAAAATAAGCAATGAAAACGGTTTGCCAACACGCGAACAGGCAACGTACAGGTGACAGTGCGAAAAGCAGGGAAATTTGAGATTGAACCCACAAATATCCAACGATTGTTCTGCGATCTACTAATTGTCATCGCAAATGCCGATTAAATGGGGAATTGAATTCGCTTGAGGATCGTTTGGAATAATAGGAATTCGTGGGATATGGACTTCCTCTCCTTTGAATTTACCCTTGATGATCGTCGCTTGCACCACATTGTTCATCAGTTTCTTGACGGACAACCGCGTACCGTTGCACAATTTCGGATGATTCAGGTTCCACAACATGATTATTATCGATCCCACCTTCAGCTGTAAATTATGCGGCGGAGTTCCTGGCGCACCTAGAGAGTTCAAAAATTCTGTCGGATAGTTGGTGGCCTCATTCTCGTCAGTCACGCTGTCAACTAATTTTGATTTGGATAAGGTGATGAGTTCCTCCTTCGACAATATAAACTCGCAAATTTTCCATACGAAAAGTCATTTCGGAATAATTATCCGACAATTCACAGTTACATCGTCCAAAATTATCAAATCATACAACAATATGCAAAATTTCGTTGAAAAAATAAAATTTTTTCGAATTTTTCCGGAATTTTCCGAGTTTTCCAACAAAATTTTTTTATTTTTCCATTCGAAAATCTATTCGTAACAATTGCACACATAATTCCATACAGAACAGCAATTTTCGATTTTTCGAATTTCCCGACTTTTCCGAAGGATTTTTCCAAATTTTCTTTTACATAAACCTGCTCCTGGCAACTACGAACAAATAAAAAAAAATTTCATCTAAATCGGCCTAGCCGTTCTCAATTGATGTATTACTATACATTTTTGCCACCATTTTTATATATATAGATATCATGCATGGGTGAGGGCATATATCCGTCAGTTCTCCTGACTGCAATTTATGTACTGGTTCTCAAATAATACTTATATATGCGCGCAACCCTATGGGTGAGAGTAGAAATATTTATACACACTTCATTAGAATTACGGTTAGTTTCGCAGTTATGTCTAGGAAATTTAATACGACTTAAAAGAACAGCCTATAGATGTTTGTTATCGCACCTGTTAAAAATATCCTTATCACTAAAATTCTTTTATCATATTTAAGGAGAGTTCCTAATTATTGCATAAGATTTTCATCATGATACACACATCTCAAGATGTTCTGGTTCGGATATTAAATTTCTAGGCGAAAACAAAGGATTTTAACAAATAATCTCATTATGTACCGCAGTGCGTTGTGAAATATAAATACAGTTAATGATCATTCAGTTTGTTGTTTTAACCAACAATCCTGTTAAACGTTCGAGCAACTTTATTTCTTGGTAAAATACCAAACTTCTTCTGTTAATTAGTTTTAAGAAGAGTTAACGTAAACGTTTCGTCCTTTGTTCCATTGTTATTATATTTTTAATATACATGGTCGATTACATTTTCCTTTGCTAATTTCTTCTTTCGTTGTTCTTTGTCTGAAAAGGGTGCCATTCCCACACATTTTAAACATTTGTTTTCCTAAAGACAACATTAAAGAGTTTGAAAGTCTTTTCATGGTAATAAATGGAAATCACTACACCCCTCCTACTATCTGTGTATACCAGGAAATTGCGCCCAACATTGCTTTTCGAGCATAATTAATCTTAAAGTCTTTTCAACTCAAACCCATCAAACATAGTGGACGTAGTAGGTTTAGTTTAACATGTAACATATTGGATATTTCGAAAATGTATGGCTCTTAATTGTTGAACCATTACATGGCAGTTGTTACGCACAATAAATCTGTCGGGTTACATCAAATATTGTAATCTGGCTCTACTATTTGTATTGTGGTTTTTCTATTGTGTAAGAATGTAGTTGTGTAACTAATTCCTTTAAGGTGCCCATAAAATGCACTCAAAAACCAGTACAGAAATTTCAGTCAGTTAAACTGACTGATAAATACCATCACCCAATATAATATATTGTTTAAGTCTTGAGTTATTGAAAATAATCGATTTGTAATTAAAACCAGTTAGAAAGTTTCAGTCGGGCAACCCGACTTACATTTACCCTTACCCTCAGTAAAACAAATAATTTTCTATTTTATTGATATTATTACTCGATTTCGAAATTGGGCGGAGTGGTACATTTATATGGGAGGTACGTGAAGGGGTGTGTTTAGGCTCCAGATTTATTCTCCATAACTTTATCCTGTTATAACTTTACTAAATACAGAATTTGCGCACGATTGCGTTGGGTGTACTGATATTATTACTACATCCCAAAAGTGGGCGGAAAGGTACATTTGTATGGAAGGTACCATAAGGGGCGTGTCTAGACTTCCAATTTTTTCTCCAAAATTTGTCCTGTTATAATATAACAAAATACAGAATTTGGGCACGTTCGTGTCGAGTGTATTGATATTATTACCCTATTTCTAAAGTGGGCGGGGTGGTACATTTGTATGGGAGGTACCAGAAGGGGCGTGTCTAGACTTCCAGGTTTTTTCTCCAAAACTTTATCCTGCTTAAACTTTACCAAATACAGAATTTGGGCACGATCGCGTTAGGTCTTTTAATAATATTAATCGATTTCTAAAGTGGGCGGTACCAGATGTGTATGGGAGGTACTAGATGGGGCGTGAAAAGACTTCCAATTTTTTTCTCTAAAACTTTATCTTGTTATAGCTTTACTCAAAATAGAATTTGGGTACGATCACGTTTAATTTATTGATATTATTTCTCCATCTCTATAGTGGGCGGAAAGGTAGATTTGTATGGGAGGTACCAGAAGGGGCGTGGCTAGGCTTTCAAAATTTTTTCCAAAACGTTATCCTGTTATAGCTTTACTAAATACAGAATTTGGGGACGATCCCCTAGGGTGTATTGATATTATTACTCGATTTCTAAAGTGGGCGGAATGATGTATTTGTATGGGAGGTACCAGAAGGGGCGGGGCCATGTAGCCCATTTGCAATACCGTAAGTAGTTTTGAGAAAATAATAACTCGTGCAAAATTTCAAAACATTTGGTTGCGTCTTTCGAAAGTTATCGTGCGAACCAGCCGGACAGCCACCCGACAGACAGACAGACAGACAGACAGACAGACAGACAGACAGACAGACAGACGGACATGGCTCAAACGACTTAAAAAGTCATGAATCGAATTTGGTTCAAAGAAACCTAGGGTCTAAAGTGACTCCTTCTATGTGTTACACTTTTGGGTCGTATCAAATGATATATACCTTCATCCCTACGGGTGATGGTATAATGAAAGTACTTGTAGGGCTATCTAAGAAACAAGTACAATACAAGTAGATATAATTATCATAGGAAATAGGGGTTTCTTTCAACTACTGTTACATTTAACAAAAAAAAAAAATATTTTAGTATTTAATCAAAGTTACATAAGTAGCATTTTATATTTCACTAGCTGACCGGGCAGACTTCGTCCTGCCTAAAGAAGTATTGACAAAAATTTAACTTTTTTGGTTGGAATATATCTTCGGGTGCGTTATATTCTTTTGATATTCTCATCGAAACTTAGCAGAAAGTATTATGGTTAATTAAAGGATCATAGTTTTTTAATGAATGAAATTTTTTATGCTTTTGATTAAACAACGTGTATGTGCATATAAAAGCAAAGTTGTAAATTAGTGTAACAATGAGGAGGCTGAAGCAATGCGTACTTCCAAAGAGAAATAGTCATTTAGCGTCTAACTTTTTAAATATGACAAAGCAGATAGCATTGCGAAAAAAAACTTTTTACGTTGAAACAATGGGCGGTGGGACCCTTTAAAGTCAACATACATTATACTACTTGGACTTTCTAACTCCCTCAGAAGCCATATAAATTTAAAAAAAAAATCCTGTTTTCACATATAAAACACTAAGCAAGTTTTAAGCTTTCTTTCACAGTCGATCGAAGTCGACAACCAAAATTGTTGTAAAATGTTTACCAATATTTACAGCTTATATAATGTAAATTTCAGCTGCGGAACATTTGCGGTTTGTTGAGTTATCTTCAATAGAACAAAGCGTCCTCACCGTTTTCAGTGTTTTTTTTTTTGTCCTTTTGGTCCTTGAATCCTTTGTCTGACATTGACTAGACTGTAGATTTAGTCATAGATTGATGAAATCAATGGATATACCGACTATGATATGTCTACTATGAAATTTAAATTTTCAGGATATAAGAGAGGTCCTTGAATCCTTTGTCCGACATTGACCAAATTTTAGATTTAGTTATAGATAGATGGAATCAATGGATATGTCAACTTTGGTATGCCTACTATAAAATTTAAATTTTCAGGATCTTAGAGAGGTCCTTGAATCCTCTGTCCGACATTGACCAAATTTTGAGATTTAGCCATAGATTGTTGGAATCAATGGATATGACGACTATGGTGTGCCTACTATGAAATTCTAATTTTCAGGATCTAAGAGAGATCCTTGAATCCTTTCACAGATTTTAACCCAATTTTATAAATTGGTGTCATTAAAAGAGACTGTGAGATATGCCAAATATTATTCAACTATGAAAACTCCTTCTATTTTTGGACGCTCTTTGTATGAAACGGAAACCACTGTGCGATGGATGCATCAAGGAAATAAAATCCTCCACACTCATTCGTAATTGCTTATAAATTTTTATTACAATGTTGTTGTGCCTTTTGTTATTCTATTTGTAATAGATGCTGATTCGGGAAATGTTTTAATTCGTGGGTATTAAATTTTTTTTTTCTGTCGTAGATCTCGGTCACATGCACCACTGGTCTTAAATAATTCCATATCAAAACGAATGGTAATATTGTCCCCCAGCTATTGCGTTTGGAAGACAGAATTGGGCAGGGCCACCCATTTTTGGCTAGATCGCGCATCTACGCTAGGATGTTCCTTATATGGGATTTTTGGGAATTTCGTTAGAAAAAAGTTATTTGTAGCGAAGTTGGACATCGAGCTCCACCTTCCATTTGTTATTTACAAAATTACGAATATGTTGTGCGAAATTTCGCATCGATAGTTAGACGTTAGACTGTGCAGCAAAGAGGTCAAAGTTAGTTTTTTGTGTTGAAATCAGGTCATCGCCGCTGAATAATTTTCTGTTTTAGATAGATGAACTAGTAATATGCCGTAAAATAGGTGAAGTGACGACTTATAAAAGCATATGTTTGAACTTACCATGTCTCTTATAGATATCGAGATATTTGATGCAAAAGTGGGGGTATTTTTGAAGAAAAAATTAAAAAAATTTCTTAAACTGCTTTACGAAGTAGGTTATAGCAGACCACCATATATTTCCACAATTTAGCATATATCAAGTCAAAGTCTACAAAAAAGTATATGTGCATATTTTCAATATTTCTATCGGTTTCCGAGATATCAGGCGCTAAAAACCGTATTTTCAAAAAACCGGTTTTCTGAACAGGGTATTTAAAACTTGGTTCCAATATGTTGAATTTTATATTTTTAGAAGTATATAGTAGGTCTGTAGATATAAATACTACATATAAAAACTAAATTTCTTACATCCACGAATATTGTTAAAGCTTTTTCATCACAAAACCACTGTTGACATTCAAATTTCATAGAATACATTGATGAAAAATATACATATTTGGTGATATATCTATGGTATATCTCCTGAATGGAGCATTGGATGATAATGGTTTTGGTGTCATTAGAAAGTAGACACAATGAGTATTCGGATGGATCAAAATCTAGACTTATTAGTATTTGCTATATTTAATGTCAAAATAACGGTTTTTAAAGAATGATATCTCGGGAACGGATAGTGATATTGAAAATATGCACATATACTTTTTTGTAGACTTTGACTTGATATGTGCTAAATTGTGGAAATATATGGTGGTCTGCTATAAACTACATCGTAAAGCAGTTAAAAAAAAATTTGTTAATTTTTTCTTCAGAAATACCCCCACTTTTGCATCAAATATGTCGATATATATAAGAGATATGGTAAGTTAAAACATATGCTTTTATATTTCGTGACTTCACCTACTCAACGGTATATTACTAGTTCGTCTAACTAAAACAGGAAAATATTTAGCGGCGATAAACTGATTACAACACAAAAGTCGAACTTTGACATCTTTGCAGCACACACTAACGAAATTCCCAAAAATCCTATATAAGAAACACCCTAATATACGTGTTTATTGCACACCCTATTTTTAACCCCGCCCTTTTCCTATAAAATACGTATACTTATCTTAATTGAATCCACACCAAATTCCATGGTAATTCGCAATATAGTTCTTCAGATCACATTATAACAAATTACGTTTAACGGGCAGGGCCACGCGTAACGATCTAGTACTTCAGATACCGCACTTTATCAAAGGCGGGGCCTAATAATCAAATCACGACAGTTTTTGACCTAATCATATTACATCCATTCCTAATTTAAAGTCACTTATTGTAGTAGTAAGACTGATATTGAATTTCTGGTAATGGGGTGGAATGGGTGGACCACACCTGAAGAAACAAATGTTCACTTTTATATATAAAGATTGACGTTATTTTTAAGTTCGGAATGTGCTACAGTTGGATCCGCTTAAATTAAATCGGGAAAATAAAGTTAATATGGTTAAGCGAAGTTCAGATAATTAAAATCGTTTTCATTTAAACCAAGTTCGGGTAACTGAATATAAAAATGGATAAGTGAAATCTGTTTACATTTTCATAATAACCTTTTTTGTACATTTAGGAATTTCTATCTATTTTATGAACATATACATAAGAGCGACTCATTTAGGGTTTCGTTTCTCGCAAATTTAATAGCATTTAATTCAGAAAAATGACGCTACTAAAAACTTAATAATCCATTTTTTCCAGAATATTCCTGAAAAAAGGACTTGTCAGGACATATGTGGGCATGTTTTTCATACCGTTGGATGCGTCTTTAAAAACTCTTTTCTATGATACAAATATTGCGCAAATAGTCTTAAGGTAAATATCAAAAATCTTTGAAAAACTAAATAAAAATAAAAATAAAATAAAATTTTTAAAAACGGTCTAGCTCACTGGATCTTAATCCTAGGCACGAAATTTTTAGAGATTCATCATAAAACAAGCCAAGATACATTTTGGAGGGTGGATATTTTGTTTTGGTGAGTCGGCCTAATATACATATATTATAAAACATAAAGGATTTTAAATGAATTCTTTGGGAAAATAAAATGTTAGGAGGAAAAGATGGCAGGGGGTCGGTCAAACATTTGAACCCTCTATACTTGATTCCGGGGCAGTTGTCGGCCTTTTTGTGGATTTTTCCCAAATACGAAAAGTTTCCTATGATTTTTTGGGAAAATTTTCTTCACATTTATCGTAGATTACAATTTTGATAACCGCTTGGTCGATAAAAAAGTTGACCCACTCTGCTATATATAAATCAGCGGGATCTGACGGAAAAATCTTCTTTTTCTTCTTTTTTAATGGCAACAACAACAGCAATTTATCTATCAGTAGCCGCACTTAAAGTATTTCAAGCGCTTCGGACTTTTGCGCTCCGTAGATAGTTCGTCACACCAAGCTTAGATAACAGCGCTTTCACCTGGTCCATCCATCGGAGTTTTGGTCGAATCCTCCTGCACCACCCATTGAGTTTGCTACCTGAAGACTTTTAAAGCCGGAGCGTTTTCGTCCATTCGTACAACGTGTCCAAGCCAACGCATTCGGTTTATTTGAACGCGCTTGACTACGTCGATGACATTCGACGACGTTACTCGCCGTTAACGATGATGGGTCCAAATATTTTGCGTAGTATTTTTCTTTCGAAATCTCCCAGAATAGATTGATCCGCCTGCGTCATTACCCAGGATTCTGCGCTGTACGGTAAGACAGGTAGGATCATTGACTGGTTTAGCAGCGGTTTGCGATCAATAATTGTCTCTTGATTTACAAGTTGACATTATTTTTTTGTTAATGGCGGAGCCGAGGTATACAAAATCATCTACCACTTCAAAGTTATAGTTGTCTACGTTCACGCAGCGTCCCAAACGAGTAGACTCTATGTTCGTTGAAACAAGTAACTTTGTTTTGTCCTTATTAATCACCACACCCACTTCTGCCGACTGCTTTTCAATGCTCGAAAAGGCCGCAGTAACATCCCGCAGTCCTTGGCCAATGTTATCTATATCATCGGCTTATGCGAGCAGCATGGCTTTTGTTAAAGAGTGTGCTAGTCGTGTTTACTGCTGCCTTCCGCATGATCATCCCTCTGTCTGAAGCCTCGCTTGGTCACAAATGGCTCTGTTACATTTGTGGCTCAGTCATAATACCAATAGTTTCTGTCGCATCGGACTGATAAATGCAGCTTTGTACTCGATAAACAGATGTTAGGTAACGATTTGCATTTCTTGGCTCTTCTACAGTAGTTTGAATATCTGGTCGGTCTTGGATTTACCAGGGCTAAAGCCACACTGATAAGGTCCAATTAGGTTCTCTAAAATGGGCTTTAGTCTTTCACATAACACACTAGTTAAAACTAATTTTCCGGACTGCCTAACACTGGGAGTCATTCCCACACAAACCAAAGTAGTTTTCAATCCGAAAAGTTTATATCCATCTTCCAAGTAATCTTCCACAGAATGTGCCTAGAAGGTATTGTATACAGGAAAGGAAGGTAAACCTAGACAAATCCCCACTCTATATACAGTAATATATTCGGCAATGGCCTCCCCACCTGTAAGGACAATGATGGAAATCTGGTCACGGATACGCAGAGTGTGCTGCACATATGGAGAGAACACTTCCAGCAACTGCCGGTTCCAGGAGGCAGCGCACGTGATGTTATCACGCCAATTGTCGACGACGGCTTAGGTTGCCCACCACCAAGTCAAGCCGAGGTAAGAAGAGCAATATCGCGGCTGAAAAACAACAAACCAGCCGGTGCCGACGCACAGTGGGGTATGGGACCCCCAAAACGGAGATTAATAAAAAAAATGAAAATTCCGATTTCCAATTAAAATTTTCTACTCAATTGTACACAGAATACTGATTCAATAGATACTAGAATTAATTACATATGTTGTTAATTTAAAGTTCTATGCTCTCTCAAACTTCGGAAATTTTTTGTCTTTTCTACGTGTTAGCGAAAAGTGGAATATCGATATTTTGGAGTGAAAGTTTTAGCGTTTTCGTAATTTACAAATCGAATTATTGTTATGGATCATTCAACGTCAGCTATTGAAGAACAGGAATAACAATTAGTGGTATAAAATAAATACGTACAATAATTTGTAATAATTTTTGAAAAAATGGTCTAAATTTAAGGTATTTTTTAAATGTATGTAGATTATTAAAATGGTTCCGGGTAAAACCGTGTTGAAAAATTAACATATTTGTAAAATATAACATCTGTACTTACAAAATCAAGAAAAACATTTTGCGCGTTTTGCGCCAATTTGTTTTATTAAATAAATTGTGATGTAAGACACTCCTGCGAAAACGGTGGAAAATTTGTTTGGTTTGATTTGGCCTCACTTTCTCTGTTTTTGCTGTATTGCAATTTGTTGCAGAGCATTAATTTTTAATTATACCCTACATAAGGCATTATATTCTTGTTTGCCTTGATAAAATTGAAATTGAATATATGCTTAAATGACATTATTTCACAACAACTCTAGATTTTATAGCCGTCACAGCAAATTTTTTCAAAATGCTAAAATATCAACATATTCGGAAAAATTAATTCAGAACTGATTAATAACAAGCACTAAAGCTAGTTTTTCATGAAAAATTCAGAGAAATACCTTCTAACTAGTTCAACTTACTTTTATAAAATGTGATTCATTTCGAGATTTGTTTTTTAAATGGTTTGATTTACAAAACACAAGTGACTGATTACAAACTGTTACTTGTCTGGTGTTTAATATTGTTTGACATTTTGCCGTGAAGTAACTGAAATGGAAGCAGCGGCTCCAAAAATTATTTTTATGTAAAATATGATTTTCGAGCCCTTCGCTCAACAAGTAGTGTGCATAATAGACTATCTGGAGCGCTGTTGTCAATATCATTCTCAAATTTTGGCCTCAGTGTACGTTACTGTATAATACGCAATTAAAAATACCACTTCCATCCGACATAGAGGAGAATGTTGTGCCTGTAGAGGAGACCGTTACTAAATATGCCGACCAGTCGATTAGACACCGTGAGCATTCTGTGCACGCTTTGCATTAGATATGCAACAACTTGGAATGACGCTGTAATGATGAATTTCCATTCCTTTCCCAACGCCTCCGCCCCACCCCGCCGAGATTGCACATACTTATTCAAAAGTATACAGCTTTCTGGTCCACTCTGTATATAAACAGATAAGTGTGTATACATATGTACATTAGCATTTATAAATATTTTAAACAGTTAAAACATAAGTCAATATGAAATTTCAAAGAGATCGGATACAAACCGTAGCTTTTATAAGGGTTTGATTCTACTACAGTATATATACATGTAAGTACCTATATGGGGACTATATGTATATATGGACCGATTTCTTAAAAACTTCAAACCAATCGATCTTATGGCAAAAGGAACATATGTGCCAAATTTGGCAAAGATCGGACGCTTCCTCGAATTAATCTCCGTTTTGGATGTTCAATACCCCACTGTGCGACGGTCTGCCCGCAGAGTTCTTCAAGTCCGGTGGCGAGGAGCTAATAACGAGCATGCACCAGCTCCTGCGCACGGTTTGGCTTAAAGAGTACATGCCTGACGATTGGAATGCAAGCGTATTATGTCCTGTGCTGAAAAATGGTGATCCAAGTGTGTGCTCCAACTACCTCGGGATCAGCATTCTACCCATCGCATATAAGATCCTGTCGGGTGTGCTATGTGAAAAACTAAAGCCAGTGTTATCCAACCTGATCGGGCCTTATCAGTGTGGCTTTAGACCTGGAAAATCAACAACTGACCAGATTTTCACACTTCACAAATCCTGGAGAAGACCCAAGAGAAACAGATCGACACGTACCATTTTTTTCGTCGACTATAAAGATGCCTTCGACAGCCCGATACGGCAGAAATTACTCGAAGCCATGGCTGAGTTTGGTATTCCAGCGAAGCTCATACGTCTTTGCGGAATGACGCTGATTGACACGAAGTCTTCAGTGAAGATTGGCAAGGATCTTACGGAGCCATTCTATACCAGACGAGGCCTAAAACAAGGCGACGGCTTATCGTGCGATCTCTTCAATATTGTGATGGAGATGATAATGAGAAAAGGCAGTAAACACGAGTGGCACTATATTCAACAAAAGCCACATGCTACTTGCGTACGCTGATGACGTAGACATCATAGGTCGAAAACTGCGGCATGTAACTGCAGCCTTCTCAGGTATACAGAAGGAATCAGCGAAAATGGGCCTAACGGTGAACGAGGACCAAACGAAGTTATTAGTTTCAACGAACAAGGAATCTACTTGTTTGGGAGACTGCGTGAACGTTGACAACTATAATTTCGAGGTGGTAGATAATTTTGTCTACCTAGGCTCCGCCATCAACAAAGCAAATAATGTCAGCCTAGAAATCCGGAGAAGAATCCTGCTTGCAAATAAATGCTACTACGGACTAAGCAAGCGATTCAATGACAGTGCCCTCTCTCGACGCCCACTCCAGCTATACCAGATACTGGTTCTACCTGTCTTTATGTATGGCTCAGAATCCTGGTTATAACACAAGCGGATGAATCGGTTCTGGTGGTATTCGAGAGAAAAATACTCCGTAAAATATATGGGCCCATCATCGTTAACGGAGAGTATCGGCGTCGTACAAATCATGAGCTGTACGAGCTGTACACTGACATTGACGTGGTCAGACGCATTAAGGTGCAACGGTTGCGTTGGCTAGATCATGTTGTACGCATGGACGAAAATGCTGCAGCTCGAAAAGTCTTCGACAATGAACTCGATGAACGGCGCAGAAGAGGGCGACCAAAACTCCGTTGGAAAGACCAGGTTACTGAGAACCTTACAGAACTCGGTGTGACTAACTGGAGAAAAAACGCAGAAGATCGAGGCGCTTATAATATTTTTCTACGAGCGGTATATAATCCACTGGGATTGCATAGAAGTACCAGCTACGTAAGTAAGTAGGTGTATTCAGTACAATCGAGAATGACATCATACAGTTCACTGAGAGGAGTTCTCTCTAATTCTATGGTTAACCTCAGTACTGCTCAGTACTGAACTGCTTCCTAAATTAGAGATGGTCGAAGACAATATCTGTACAGGTAGAAAATTTAATTTACTTAGACTTCACACAACCCGCTTACTTTTTATAGTACCAAACTCCAACAGCGAACTATCACTAAACCGACTTAAAACTGAATCTATCCCGTTTTCTCGGAAATTGAAAATAACAAATTTGAACCACCTACAGTAATAGGATGCATTTGCAGTTGACAGAACAAGTCAAGTATTTATTTTGGATTATCCTCTACAGGAAACTTCCTTGGAAATTCAATGTGGACAAGAGGGTCAAAAAGGCATCTCCTTGTGCTGGAAAGAGGCTATAGGCAAGAGCTGGGAACTGTCCCCTAAGGTTAGTATTTGTGGATTTACATAGAAATAGTTAGACCAACACTCTTCTACCAAAGTGTAGTGGACTTCTAAAGTTTCAGTTTTTTTTCCAAATCATTACCCTGCTGTAGCTTTACTAAAGAATTACAGAATTAGGCTACGGTCGAGTTTGGTGTTTTGATATTATTACTCGATTTTAAAAGTGCGCGGAATGATACATTTGTATTAGATGTACTAGAAGGGGCGTTGCTATACTTCCAATTTGTTCCCGGAAACTTTATCCAGTTATATCTTTACAAAGTACAGAATGCGGAGACGATCACGTTGGGTATATTGATATTATTACTCGATTTCTTAATTGGCTAGACTTCCAAGTTTTTTTCCCCCTAAACTATATTTTGCTATGTCTTTACCAAATATACAATTTCGTCACTATCGCGTTGGGTGTATTCATATTATTACTCGATGCCTAAAGTGGGCGTAGTGTTACATTTGTATGGGAGGTACCAGAAAGGGCGTAGCAAGACTTCCATTTTTTTTCTCCAAAACTTTATCCTGCTATAGCTTTACTAAGTACAGAAATTGGGAACGATCGCGTTCGGCGTTGTTATATTATTATTTTTCCATTTCTAAAGTTGGCGAAATGATATTTTTTTGTATGGGAGGTACCAGAAGGGGCGTGGCCATGTAGCCCATTTGCAATACCAGAAGTAGTTTTGGGGAAATATTAACCCTCTTTCAAAGCACTCTTTATGTGCTCATTAGCCTATGTGTGCTGTCTAAGAAGGCTTCTTAGTCTAACCTATCTATCAGTTTTACAAAATATGGCACTGGTAGTTACTGCTATCCCTATATCTTACTGCTATATTTATTCCTACACTTCACATATTATCCAATATAAACAATTGTCGCAAATACGTTTGTTAAGTACGTAATTAATGAAACCATTTGATCGAATGAAGCTAATTTACAATAATGCTCGAGAGGTACTTTGGTATTTTTTTAAGAGATGATGAGGATCACTGCAAATACAGTAATGCAATTAACCTTGTAAACATTAAATAACAATTGTAATTATCCGATGCAAATGTATATGAAACCTCTATATAACTATGAAAAAAATAAAAATTTTGTCAAAATTCTTTGTAATTTCCTAAATGTGTTTCTAGTTAAATTTAGATTTTATTGTGTCAGACAAAAAATACACACGTAGATACGGGCCTCCTGGTCATTTGTTTGCATCGAAGCAAGTGTATATAAAATATGAAAAGATATACAACTGTTAGCTTTTGTTTATTGCCAAATACCATGCCAAAATACCATGTAACATTCATTATTATCTACTGACAAAAATACACATGTATACGTTATTGTAACAGAATATGAAATACAAATAAACAATTTGCAATTTGGGTCGTATATTGAAGAATTTCTGAAAAAAATGACTATTCAATAGCAATTTGAGCTTTACAGTGATCTCAAACAAATGTGGTCGATATTAAAATATAACATAACATGGAAGTTGATAGAACGATTACTTGGTATGTTAAGCACACATACTTAAGAGGAAATTTAATACATATTTCAAATTTATAAGTATTTAGCATTTTTGCATAAACTAAATGGTAATTGCAAAACATAGCTTAACCAATTAGGTGGGTATCAAATGATATATACTGTCATCCCTAAGGGTGATGGTATAAAAAGTGTAACGCATTAAAGAAGACGAGTTAGACCCCAAGTATCTTAAGACCAAATTCGTTTCAGGACTTTTTAAGACGATTGAGCTATGTCCGTCTGTCTGGCTGGCTGGCTGGCTGGCTTAATGGCTGGTCAGCAGGATAACTCGAGTAAACCTTAACGGCTCGGTATAAAAATTTACCAGTATTAATATTTTTCAAAACAAAGTAATGGGATTGTAAATGGGCAGAATTGCCCCACCCCTTCTGGTACCTCCCATACAAAATTACCTATTTATGTATAATTAATATTTCTTTCATAATTACCAAACAGACGACCGGAGGATATTTGAATTTTGTCAGTTTATTTATCTTGATATAGTTGACAAATCCTAAGAAAATCGAAACGTTTGGCACTCCCTTTCTGGTACCTTCCATACATATGGCCGAATTGATCCTCATAGTTTAACATACATACATATCTTTTTTGTAAGTAAACAGAATTCACTCAAATGTTGGGTATGATGTTCTCTTATGAAATTTAGACTCAGGAATGAATATGAACTATATCGGTTCACGCCTTCTGGTACCTCCTATACAAAATTACCTATTTTAGGAAAAATAATATTTCTCCCATAACTTCCAAACAGACACTTGGTGGGTACTGAAAATTGGTCGGTTAATTTAACTTCTCATACGAAGCAAAACTTTAGAAAACCTAACTATTTGCCACACCCCTTTTGGCACCTCCCATATAAATGCCCGAATTCACCCTCATAATCTAACATACATATCTTTTTTGTAAGTACACTGAATTCTGTCAAATTTTGCGTAAGATGTACGGTAATGAAAGCTTGAAGCAGTAAAGAATATGATTCTGATACCTCCCATACCTATTTTTAGAAAATTAATATTTCTCCCATAACTTTTAAACGGATACTTGGAAGGTTATTGAAATTTGTAGTTTAATTTATCTTCTGCTAGGAAACAAAACCCCAGCAACCCAAACTATTTGACTCACCCCTTCTGGTACCTCCCATATAAATAACCGATATTTCCCCTTTTACATACATATCATTTTAGTACGTACACTGAATTCAGACAAATTTCGCCAAGCTGAACGTTCATTGAACGTTGATTTACGAAAAAATCTGACACGTTGTGGTGCCCCCAATTGTACCTCCTGTACAAATAAGTAAATTTTTTACGTTTTTGCTCCACAAGCAGACAAAAAATATACATATGTATTATTATGTTAATTAAAAATCTATTAATTTTAATAACTCAAGACTTAGACAATATGTTATATTGGGTGATTGTATTTATCAGTCAGTTTACCTGCAATTTATGAACTGGTTTTCGTATCAAATGATATATACCCTCATCCCTACGGGTGACGGTATACGAATGGTGAAAAAAAAGTATAGTAAGTCATCAATTGAGAACGGCTGGTCCGATTTTGATCAAATTATTTTTCAGTTGTTCGTAATTGCCAGGAGAAGGTTTATGTGAAAGAAAATTTTGGGAAAATCCGGGAAATTCGAAAAATCAAAAATTGATTTTTTGTTTGGAATTTTGTGATCAATTGTTACGAATGGCTTTTCGTATGGAAAAATAGAAAAATTTGTAATTTGTAAAAATTTTTTTTTCGACGAAATTTTGCATTTTATCGTATAATTCTGTTATTTTGGACGATGTTACTGTGAAAAATTTAAGATAATTATTCCGAAATAACTTTGCGAATGGAAAAATATAAATATTCCCGGTGGAAAACTAGGGAAATTCCTAGAAACACTCGAAAAATTTGGATTTTTTCGGCAAAATTATGCATTGTTTGGCTTGATTTGATGAAAATCACAAATTGTATTTTTGTAAAATTTTGTGTGCTATTATTTCGAATGGAAAAATTTAAAATGTTGGTTGGAAAATTAAGGAAAATGCCGAAAATTAAATTTTTTTTTTTGCTTTTTATCTTTTGTTTTGTTCATCTTTGACGATGTAAATGTAAAAAAATTTGGATATTATTTCGAAATGGATTTTGGAATGGAAACTAAGAAAAATTGTTGGTGAAAACTCGGAAGATTTCTCATAAAACTCGAAACATATGGATTTTTTAGACGAAATTTTCCATTGCATCGTTTGATGTGACGATTTCAGACGATTATAAATTCAAAATTTGTTGTGATGGTTGGAAAAAGTCAGATTTTTGTGAAATCTGTATGTGTATATAAAATTGGCGTGAAAAATGTATTGTAATTCATCAAGTGAGAACGGCTGGCCCATTTTGGTCAAAATCTTTTTTCAAGTGTTCGTAATTTGCAGGACATTTTTATGCAAGAAAATTTTGAAAAATCCTTCGGAAAAGTCGGGAAATTGGAAAAATCGAAAATTGCCTTTTGTATGGAATTTTGTGTGCAATTGTTACGGAATTTTATTTTTTTATCGATTAAATTTTGAATTTTTCGCATGATTTGATGACTTTGAACGATGTTAAGGTGAAACATTTCGGATAAATTTTGGTTGGAGAATTTAACGAAATAAATGATATTTAGATAAAAAATATATATAACATATTGATATCCTATTAAATTGATAATTTTTTCCAGAAAATGAAAAAAATGTGGTTATCCAATTGGAATGCGGGCATTCATTCCGTAACGACTTTATAGTTTTTAAGGGTGACTTATCTGCTTGACTAATGCCTCATATTAGACGATCAAACCTATGATGACGTTAACGTCGTGAAATAATAAGTCAGACTATGCACATTTCATCCACGCCAAGGTCTATGCTTCTATTTTCACTTTCCTTTAATTCCCTGCTACCTGCACTCTCTACTGTGTTTATCTGAAGGCATTAATTTGGGGAGAGACGAAGTTCGCCGGGTCCACTGGTTTTAAATATTTTTTTATATAACTGTTTTGTTACTCAACTTAACCAACATCAATAACCAAGAGACAATAACTCGCTGATATTTATACCATCACCCTTATTGATGTAATTAGTAAAGCTATAACAGGATAAAGTTATGGAGAATAAATCTGGAAGCCTAACCACACCACTTCTCGTACCTCCCATACAAATGTACCACTCCGCCCACTTTCGAAATCGAGTTATAATATCAATATAATAGAAAACTATTTATTTTACTGAGGGAAGGGTAAATGTAAGTCGGGTTGCCCGACTGAAACTTTCTAACTGGTTTTAATTACAAATCGGTTAATTTCAAAACACAAGACTTAAACAAAATCTTATATTGGGTGATGGTATTTATCAGTCAGTTTAACTGACTGAAATTTCTGTACTGGTTTTTTCCAATTTTACTCTATACAGGTCATAACTGGAATTTCCCATACATAGTTATTTCCTATTATCTCCCAAATACTCGCATACTTTGGACTAATTAAAGATGTTGAAAGAAACAATAGAAAGTGCCATTATCGACACAACGACATAACAAATGCGATTATAATTCAGTTTAAAGAACAACTATGTTAGCTGACCTACAAAAGACGAACAACTTGATTATGAAAAGCAGCCCACATAGAATTACAGTGAAAAGGCATTGCGAGGAAAATACCAGTTTACATCAGCTGAAAGATTCTTAACAGCTATTCCAGGAAAAATGCTCAACCATTCACGTAACTGCCGGATTCGCCGCAGGTATCATCAGTTAAATGCATTTTTTGCACATCAATGGAACGTAAATAGCCAGTCCTCTTTTACATTCTGTTGTTTTTGTAAAACACAGATATGGCTCCAGTTCATAAAATAACTATGTATATAATAAGGACACCATTGCAGCAATAGTAACTTTACAAATAATAAGGACATTTCATTTGAATAGGCATTGGAATTTCAAATTCTTCAGATATTTAATATGGCTCTTATAATTAGAAAATTTACGTTTTTCTCAGATTTTGTTTGAATGGTAACATACAAATAACGAAGTAAACAACTAACCTAAACGCCATGCTAACTCCCACGCGTCTTAGGGAGTAAGTAAAACAAATTATGGAAGCGTAACACAAGGGCTCTCTTAGTGACATTGGCAAGCCACCACTTACCTTAAAACAACTGATGTTGTGAAAACACCAAAGAAATAAATACTAAGTACTAATAACTATCCCAACCACCTTAAAATATGTTCAGGGCTATTTTAATCCTTAAACTGGTCGGAAAATGAAGTTTACACTGCAACACCCTCGATAACGTTTTCAGACTGATTAGAGTTTCTTTGGCAAGAATTACCAATAAAGTAGTAGACAATGAAATACATATGGGCGTGGTATTGATACTTAGTTCAAGTGTATACTCAGATCACCAACTTGTTGTCGCAACGCAACACACGAGATCAAACAGTGCAAAAATTCACGTAACCATATATAAAATAGCTAGACATTGTTAAGCTGCACTTCACCGAAATATATAGTGCCTTTTCAGTCTTTTATTGACTCTGACGTCCATAGTTTTAGATTAAGAACAAAATATTTTCTTAGAGAAATTTTATAAAACAATTTAAATGAATACAATTTTTGTCAAAGTTTCCTTTGGAATTTTACCAATATCTGAAGTTCTAGACGGGCAATCAGGCCAAAAAGCGATGTCACTTCAACTCAGTGCATTGCTTAATTTTGACGTAGTCGCTGAATATATTCGAAAAATTTGGGAGGTACCAGAAGGGGCACGACTAGACTTCCAGTTATTTTTCTCCAAAACTTTGTCCTTAACAAAACAAAATACAGAATTAGGGCACGATCGTATCGACTGTATTGATATTACTACTCCATAGTTAAAGTGCCTCTATTCAACTGTCGGATGTCCTCGAAGAGTATAAGGCTGACATTACTGCTATACAAAAATCCGTGGACTGGATATGAATGCTCGCGGATGAGGATGTGTGACGCGTACTACAGCTGCCACGCGGATAAGCATGAGTTTGGCTGTGGATTTGTGGTCGGCAAAAGACTACGACACCTGGTCTCTAAGTTTACTCCTGTCAGTGAACGAATCGCCACCAAAAGAGTGAAGGCAAAATTTTTCTACATCCCGCTGATATGTGCTCATGCTCTGACGGAGGAGAAAAGCAGGGATTAAAAAGACTCCAAAACACTCTGCTCAACACATTTTAAACGTCGGTAATGTGCGCAGGCGAACTCAAAACACAAGAGTTTAATGATCGAAGATGCTCCGCACACAGAGTCAACACTTAACAAAACTCTTTTTTACAATTTTTTCCTGAGCACTCAAAGATGGTGTGCACACATAAACGAGCGACACTAAAAGATTGGTAGAGAAGAAGAAGAAATATAGCTGTATATGTATAAATATATGTATGTATGTGTTTTTTTTTCTATATGAATATTCATGTGTTACTCCGTGTTTGGGTATTTTCGTTTCTCAGTGCACATCCCTGTAGTTCATGTGACTGTCTACGAGCTGGTCAAAAAACTAGCCCCTTTGCGACACAACTAGCCCGAATACTAGCCATATGGCTGGCCACTTTAACATTGCGATGTCCTACGAGGGGGTAAATTGTCACCAAGACGTCCCCTAATGATAGCCTAAAGGTGGTTCATTTTAGCTGTCCCTTAACTGTCTCCTTATACCCACCATAAATCTATCCCAAGAAGATTAGTTTTCAGCTGTTTCTATGAAACTATTCCCCTGCTCTATAGTCCATGTGGCTGTCTCCGAGCTGGTTATAAAACATGTCCGAATGCTAGCCATATGACTGGCCACTTTAACATATAGTTGTCCTACAAGAGGGTAAATTGCCACCAAGAGGCCACAAAAAGACAGTTCTATTTTGCTTACCCTTTACTGTCTCTTTATACCTACTAAACCACTCCCATAAAAAACACCAAATTTTTCCTAAAGTAAATATTATTATTTATAAAACTTAAAAAAAATTATTTCATTAAAAACAAAAACATAAAAAAATTCATCTATACATAAAAAAATGTTGTATTTAAATTTTGCTTTCTGCTATTCTTTTTAAATGTATTTTCTTCTGAAATCGAATTGCTTCACGCAGCTGATTTTCCCAGCCACCGTCTCCTGCGTTGGGAATTATTGCTTCTGAAATTAAGAAATTAAAGAATTTATGTAGATATTTATCAGAAAAAGAATAATTTGTCTTCTTATATTTCGTTTGCTCATACTTACTGATTCACTTTTATTTTCTTTAACAAATATTTTTTTTTCACAAGGGCTTGTGCAAATTTGTTCACGCAAATTCAATTTAATTTTCAAATATTTCACTTGTTTATTTTTTTGCACTTGTTCGATCACTTCTTAAAACAAAACTAAAACGCAGATGCAAGTGTTTCCAAAAAACTAACTTGCTATTGTTGTTGTTTTAGAAAACGGTACTTTTCTTGTGTGTGTTTTTTTTTTCTTCGTTTGACTCGCACATTCTTTACAACATTTTGTTTTTGCTTATGGTCAGAAGTTTTTGCATTGAACTATTGTTGTTTTTGCTTTTCTGATTGTGTTGTCATACGCCCTCCCTATCTCATTCTCTCAAAAATTTATTAAAACGCTCAATGACACACATCCACCATCTGCGACACAAGAAGACAGCTAAGTGGCACCACAAAGTGACAGTAAAATTTTCCACAGTTTTAGAACCAATCTTCCGAGTATAGGATCAATGTGGATAGTTTTGGAACTAGTCTTCCGAGCATATGATCAATGTGGATAGTTTTATAACCAGTTTTCAGAGTATAGGATCAATGTGGATAGTTTTATAACCAGTCTACAATGTATAGTACTGCCACTTTTGGGGTTAATTGTCACGAAAAAACTACAGGGATATGAGTTGTGTCATCTTTATCACACACACGACGGGAGTCAGAAAAAAGAGCAACATCGTTTTCCGACACTTAGCTAGATGTGTTTGCATGTTAACATGCTCAACGGTACAGAGTTTGTGTCACATTTACCTCTCAAACACTCTCATGAAAAGAGTTTTGCATGCATTTTGTGCACATTTGTTAGTTTTTTTTCAAACGCTGGAGAAAAGTGACGAGGTAAAAGACGAATTCTACGCCCAACTTGAAGAAACATATGACCGTAGCCCGGGATACGATGTTAAAATCGTGCTGGGAGATTTTTATGCCAAAATAGGCCGGGAGAATGTCTTTAGCCCAACAGTCGAAAAATTTAGTCTGCATACTGACACATCGCCAAATGGAATCAAAGTGATTGATTTCTCTGCAGCAAGGAACATGGTAGTTAGCAGCACACAATTTGACCATAAAAACATTCACAAAGCAACGTGGATATCTCCCGATCAAGTAACGAGAAACAAAATTGATCACGTGGTAATCGATGGAAGGCACGCGTCAAGTGTCTTAGACGTAAGAGTGATCTGAGGTGCGAACATAAACTCGGATCACCACCTCACTGAAGTGAAGGTGCGTACTAGGGCTCCACGAAAAGCCCCCCAATGAAATAACGCCCAAACGAGAAATGAAATATTCCCCAAATTTATTTCATACATTTTTGGGTGTTATTTCATATGAAATAACTCCCAATTTTTTTGGGCCATTTTTCAATTTTCTTTGGGAATTATTTCATTCTTCATTTGGGGTTTTCAAATTATGAAATAATCTCCATTGAAATAACACCCAACCAATTTTTTTAATTTGGGGATTGTTTCATATCGTGTATAATTTGGGAGTTATTTCATTTTTGATTCGGGGGTTGTTTCATTTTAAAGCTGTTGGCTTTTAGGGGTTATAATTATATAATTATATTAAAAATAGGCCTTTTACAAGAAAACTTTTAGCCTGTGAAAATATGACAATATCTATTGAATGTTTACAGATATTTCCATTTATGTTCATACTGACGGATAGAAAATCAACAAAATGCAAAATTCGATTAGTACATACTAAGAATGTAATTATTTTTTTAATTTGTAATAGTTCTTCAAAAGGATTAATTCAATTAAAGCAGATTTGCTTGTAAACACTGGAGGTGGTTGTGTAAAGGCCAAACGTAAAAGGCAAATTGCCTTCCGAACTGCAAACATAGAGCAGGGCTACAACGATCTACGATCCACACTATTCATTTCAATAATTTTCCGACTTTGCTGATGATCCATATTGACTTCATGAAATCCTTGGTGAAACTGACTTTTATGAATTTTGGGCATAATTTCATTTTTGTTGCTGATGGGGTTTATTTCATTGGGGGTTATTTCATTTTCATCATTGGGTGTTATTTCATATGAAATAACTCCAAAAAATTTGGGGGTTGTTTCGTTTTCGCTTTGGGGTTTATTTCATTTATTTTTGGATGTTATTTCATTCACTGTTTGGGTGTTAGTTCCAATTTTTTGGGGTTTATTTCATTGGGGGTTATTTCCTGGGCGTTATTTCATTGGGGGGCTTTTCGTGGAGCCCGTACTAGGCTAAGCAGGGTGAAAACCCTGCGTACCCAGGCACAGAGAAAGCTGGACATCGCTAAACTGCAGACCGCGGAGATAGCCAACGCCTTTTCCGACCAACTCACTCAAGTATTTCGTGATTCTCCAACTCCCGAAAATACTAGCGCGCAATGCCAATATATTGCCCACTCGATGGAAAGGACAGCGCGGTCCGTACTGGGGTATGTGAAGGCCTTTAACGATAATGCCTGGTACGATGACGAATGTCGCGATGCCACCCGGGAACAAGATGCTGCATACAGGGCCAAACTGCAGCCAATGGCAACGCGAGCTGACGCTTCAGTCGAAAAAAACGAGAGCTGAAGGAGCGAAATAATGTGTGTATTGAAGAAAACGGGAACAGAGGTGAAGCCCGAAATTCTACCAAAAAATAAATGGTAGGGTACATGGAACAGGTCTTCCCCCCTGTAAAGACAAGGATGGTCATCTCGTTACTGACTCCGAGAGCGTTCTGAGAATATGGAAAGATCACTTCTGCAGCCTATTGATGTCTGAAAACTCGGCTGATGAAGACTGTGTACCAATCCGAGATGATAACATCGATTGTCCACCTCCGAACCAAACTCAGATAACAACTGCCATATCCAGCCTAAAGAACAACAAGGCCGCTGGGGCTGATGGTCTTCCAGCTGAGTTGTTTAAGGTGGGTGGAGATGAGCTTGTTTTAAGCATGCAACAACTCTTGAAAATATTTGGCTTCAGGAGAGCATGCCAGAGGATTGGAATCTCAATGTGCTATGTTCAATCTACAAAAAAGGTGACCGTAGTGAGTGTAAAAACTACCATGGAATTAGCCTCTTACCGATTGCGTATAATGTCTTGTCTAGCATAATGTGTGAACGTCTAAAGCCAATTGTGGAAAACCTGATTGGACCTTATCAGTGCGGCTTTAGACCAAGAAAATCCACGACGAATCAGATATTTACACTATGGCATATTCTGAAGAAAACCCATGAGAAGCATATCGTCACTTACCACCTCTTTGCCGATTACAAAGCTGCCTTCGATAGTCCCATCAAGCATCGACTATCCGAAGCCATGTCTGAGTTCGGTATTCCTGCGAATACCAAATCCTCTGTTCGGATTGGCAAGGATCTACCTGCACCATTCGATACGACGAGAGGTCTTAGACAGGGTGATGGTTTGTCATGTATACTGTCCAACATAGTGATGGAGAAGGTATTAAGGAAAGCAGCTGTTAACATGTCTGGTACCATATTTAATAAGAGCCACATGCTGCTCGCATATGCCGATGATATCGACATTATCGGTCGAACGATGCGAGAGGTAACATTTGTCTTCTCATCAGTTTAAAGGGAGTCAGCGAAAATGGGTTTGGCAGTGAATGAGGACCAGAAGAAGTTAATGGTATTATCGAACAAAGTGTCCACCCGTTGGCGACGCAGCGTGAACGTTGAAAACTATTGGTTTGAGGTAGTGAATGATTTTATCTACCTCGGATCCGCCATGAACAAAAACAACAGTGTCAGCCTTGAAATAATACGGAGAATAGTGCTCGCCAACAGGAGTTTCTTTGGACTACGCGAGCACTTTATAAACACCACCATATCTCGAACCACCAAAGTCCAACTGTACCAGGTGCTAATTTTACCGGTCTTGTTGTATGCCTCCGAATCTTGGGTGCTTACACAGGCAGATGCAGCTCATCTGGCGGTGTTTGAGAGAAAAATACTTTGTAAAATATATGGACCCATTTGCGTAAACTGCGAGTTTACGATTCGGATGAACCATGAGCTGTACGAGTTATACCACGACATTGATGTCGTCAAGCGGATCAAAGTACAACGATTACGCTGGCTAGGCCATGTCGTGAGAATGGATGAGTAAACTCCAGCGCGAAAGATATTCTATCAAGACCTCGAAGAACGTCGTAAAAGAGGGAGACCGCGACTACGTTGGAAGGACCAGGTGGAGGAATCACTGACGCAGCCTGGTAGGACTGACTGGAGACGGTGCGCACAAGATCGAAGCGAATGGAAATCTCTGACGGCCTCTGACTTAGACACTAAGATATACATATATATGTTGTCAAGTTGTTTTAAAGGCTAATCATAATAATAGCTAGTGGGCGGAGTGGTACATTTGTATGGGAGGTACCAGAAGGGGCATGGCTAGATTTCCAGACTTTATCTCAAAATCTTTATCCTGCTTGAGCTTTGCTAAATACAGAATTTAGGCACGGTCGCGTTAGGTCTATTAATAATATTTATCGATTTCTAAAGTGGGCGGTACCAGATGGGTATGGCAGCTACCAATTGGGGCGTGGCAAGACTTCCAGTTTTTTACAGCCGCCCATTCTGGATCAGACGCTAGGCAGGGTATCGCTCACTCTGAGTCGACGTGCCTGGGTTTTAGGTTTCGCGCCTCATAGTTAGCCGTGATCTGACGGGTGTCAACTTCACGTTTCTAGGGGTCACCACGTTGAGGTACGCGGTGCGCAGTACCAATACGAATACACTCTGGGTTTGACAAGTTAAACCGATCAGAAGCTTTACCATGCATCACACTCCCGACGCCCAAATGAAAATTAACCAGTGTTAATATTTTTTAAAACTAGCTAATGGGATTGTAAATGGGCAGAATAGTCCCATCCCTATTGGTACGTTCTATACAAAATTAACAATTTTTGGATAATTAATATTTCTTTCATAACTGCCAAACATACGACCGGAGGGTATCTGAATTTGGTCAGATTATTTATCTTGCAATAGTAGACAAACATTAAGAAAACCGAAACCTTTGCCACACCCCTTCTGGTATCTCCCATACAAATATCCTAATTCTCCCCCGTAGTTTTACATACATATCTTTTTATACCATCACCCGTAGGGATGAAGGTATATATCATTTGATACGACCCAAAAGTGTAACACATAGAAGGAGTCACTTTAGACCCTAGGTTTCTTTGAACCAAATTCGATTCATGACTTTTTAAGTCGTTTGAGCCATGTCCGTCTGTCTGTCTGTCTGTCTGTCTGTCTGTCTGTCTGTCTGTCTGTCTGTCTGTCTGTCTGTCTGTCGGGTGGCTGTCCGGCTGGTTCGCACGATAACTTTCGAAAGACGCAACCAAATGTTTCGAAATTTTGCACGAGTTATTATTTTCTCAAAACTACTTACGGTATTGCAAATGGGCTACATGGCCCAGCCCCTTCTGGTACCTCCCATACAAATACATCATTCCGCCCACTTTAGAAATCGAGTAATAATATCAATACACCCTACGCAATCGTCCCCAAATTCTGTATTTAGTAAAGCTATAACAGGATAAAGTTTTGGAAAAAATTTTGAAAGCCTAGCCACGCCCCTTCTGGTACCTCCCATACAAATCTACCTTTCCGCCCACTATACAGATGGAGAAATAAAATCAATAAATTAAACGTGATCGTACCCAAATTCTATTTTGAGTAAAGTTATAACAAGATAAAGTTTTAGAGAAAAAAATTGGAAGTCTATTCACGCCCCATCTGGTACCTCCCATACACATCTGGTACCGCCCACTTTAGAAATCAATTAATATTATTAAAAGACCTAACGCGATCGTGCCCAAATTCTGTATTTGGTAAAGTTTAAGCAGGATAAAGTTTTGGAGAAAAAATCTGGAAGTCTAGACACGCCCCTTCTGGTACCTCCCATACAAATGTACCACTCCGCCCACTTTAGAAATAGAGTAATAATATCAATACACTCGACACGATCGTGCCCAAATTCTGTATTTTGTTATATTATAACAGGACAAAGTTTTGGAGAAAAAATTGGAAGTCTAGACACGCCCCTTATGGTACCTCCCATACAAATGTACCTTTCCGCCCACTTTTGGGATGTAGTAATAATATCAGTACACCCAACGCAATCGTGCGCAAATTCTGTATTTAGTAAAGCTATAACAGGATAAAGTTATGGAGAATAAATCTGGAGCCTAAACACACCCCTTCACGTACCTCCCATATAAATGTACCACCCCTCCGCCCAATTTCGAAATCGAGTAATAATATCAATAAAATAGAAAATTATTTGTTTTACTGAGGGTAAGGGTAAATGTAAGTCGGGTTGCCCGACTGAAACTTTCTAACTGGTTTTAATTACAAATCGATTATTTTCAATAACTCAAGACTTAAACAATATATTATATTGGGTGATGGTATTTATCAGTCAGTTTAACTGACTGAAATTTCTGTACTGGTTTGTAAGTAAATTGAATACTCTAAAATTTTGCGTATGATGTTCGGTTATGAAAATTTGAATCAGGAATGACAATGGACTATATCGGTTCACCTTCTGGTACCTCCCATACAAAATGACTTATTTTTGGAAAAGTAACATTTCTCCTATAACTTCCAAACTTGGGAGGTAATGAAAATTGGTCGGTTAATTTATATAGTGCTAGGAGGCGAAACCTCAGAAAACATAACTATTTGATAGACCCCTTCTGGTACCTTCCATACAAATGACCGAACTCACCCCCATAATCTTACATACATATATTTTTTTATAAGTACACTGAATTCAGTAAAATTTTGCGTAATTTGTACGGTTATGAAAATATGAATCAGGAATAAATATGAACTATATCAGTTAACCCCTTCTGTACTTAAAAATTTTTTCCCAACCTCATAAAATTAGGGGTCTAAATTGGTGGGGAAGGTGAAATATCCATAACAAGCCCCACAACTGCCCCGAAGTAGCCCCTAGGGGGATAAAATGTATGACAGACCCCCACTAATTTGTCAATCCTAACATTATACCCATTTTCGCAGCTCCCACTGCAGCGAGGGCAAACGTAGATTTTCCAAAGTCACCATCTCTATAGAAAGGTCGGATCATGCGAATGCATATTATTAAATAAATCATGTTATCAACGTTTCATTATATTTTGCGCATTCTCGCTTCAGAAAACTCAAAATAATAAATCCTCAAAAAGAAAAAATCAACACAATACAAGTTGTGAAATGATTTGGACAGCTTTCATTAATTAGCCCTGCACATGTAATTACCCAATCATGATTTCAAAAGTAGAACATATTTTGCCATTGCTTAACATTTTATTGGACTTTGTTTACCTTTTTATAAAAACATACTGTGAATCTTTATGCTGGAAGTTTACACGATATGATATATGTATTTCGATTTACGAAGAACAGAATCAAAAAGCAGATATCGAACAGATATCAATAAGCTAATAAGTAATGAAAAATTCTATGCAAACATAAGTTAATCGCAGAAGTTACATTCAGTTATATGATATTTTCATATTCATAAATGAGTTTTTGGAAAATCACAGGACACAAATGTTCTTTTCTTTATTAATATTTGTGCCCTGTGGTATTGGCACCATGCATATTGCTTTTTTCAGTTTCAAGCAATTTATAATCGACAAGTATTTGGAAATCCAGAGCAAGAGAAAAAAATATTGAGAACCTGCGTATCCAAAACATTATTGTGAAAATAACAGTTATGTCAACAAAGGTCTTGGGGCCCTTAGTGGCAGCTTTCGCCAATTAATTATGTTATTTGAGAAAATTGTAAAGGTAAATGTCAATGATAAACGCTATTCTATAAAAAAGAAGTGAAATACAAGAGTGGGTGTTCAATTTTATGCAATTTGTCATAAATGAGTGTTTGGGCAATATCAGACAACATTATGAGGGATATATGTTTTTTTTTTGAGTGCAAAATTCCACTCCATTAGCAAAACAGTACGTGGGAAATTGCTGTGATAATAAAAAACAAAATATTGAAATACAGTGATATCCTGCTTATCCCACGGTAAGGATGCACCTCATAGCGCCCACCATTCAAAATATAAAGTTCGCCTTCTGTGCTTCAAATTGCTAAAAAAAAATTGCTCTAGCCCAAAAAACACTGTCGAAACGACCCATTCGCCCACTTACAAAAATTAATATTTTGTCTGTATTGCCGACTTTTTTGTTTGTGTTAACGTATCTGTAGACATTTGACAAAACAACATATTTTCAAAATGCAAATTTTACAGGATGGCGTAAAAACACATTTAATAGTTTACAAAAGCCCGTACAGAAATTTCATTCAGGAAATCTGACTGTTTATACCATCACCCAATATAATATACCTTTTAAGTATTGAATTACACAGTGCAGCAGTAAAAACTTGAACCAATTGAGACCGCCAAAATCTGAAAGCTTATGATAGAAGAAATCTCCTAGCTGGGTTTTGGATTATTAGCTAAGGTTTTTTTATAAACCATTTTTGAAATTTTCTTAAGGCTGTATCTCGTGAACTATTCGAAATTTTGATGTCTCTCTTTGGTAAAATTTTAGCTCTTAATCAGATCTAATTATTTTAACCTTCAGATAAAACCAAAAACACAACAAAATCTCACTCAAAAATGTAAAAAAATCGTAAAATTTCTTCATAAATTTTTATTGTTTTTTTTATTTATTTATTTATATTTGTACTAGCGGACCCGGCGAACTTCGTCTCGCCCTAATTTTATGCCTTTAGATAAACTCAGTAGAGAATGTTTGATAAACAATGTTTTTCGATTAGTTTTCCGCCTCAAAAACAAACAACGAAAAGGCAACGTTCAACTGACCGAACATAAAACAGGGAAATTCGCGATTAATCTTATATACTTCCAACGATTGGTTGGATGGATGATCAGTTGAAATTATCTAATTCGTAAGATAAGGACTTCCTCTTCTTTGAATTTGTTCTTTATGATCGTCTGAAATAACATTTTTTATCAGATTTTTGACAGACAACCGCGTACCGTTGCACAATTTCGGTTGATTCAGATTCCGCAATATGATTATGATCGATCCCACCTTTATCTGTAAACTATGCGACGTATTAAGCGAATGGAAAATTCCGGCGGATTGTTGGTCGCTTCATCCTTTACGGTCACGCTGTAAACAGATTTGTACGAATGCAGTTCTCAAGCGATTTAACTTTCTAATTTGAAATTGTTGCTATTAATGTATTTATTCTTCTCTGCTAGTAACATACTGCCCGTAAATTAATCCAGATGAGATTTTTATAATTTTGTGCAATGTCATGAGTTACTTTTCCAACGATGTGAACTGGCAAAAATTAGCTGGGAACGATATCAATTCAGTCGAAACATCAACCCGAATTTGGCCATTGCCCAGCGCTGGCAGTTGTTTCAGCAGAAGATGGGAGGTTCTGGAATGAGCCCCTAATTTTGTTGGTCAATTACAACTTCTTGACGTTTTCAAGCATGGTTTTAGTAAATCGGCAGCATTAGACATTTTGAGCAAAATCATAGCCCCACCAAATCGTTTTAAATTCCCTCGTAAATGCTTTATCGTTCGGTCAACTACTTCCAAAGCTCATTTAGTCGTTATCGAGCATTCATCCGAAATATTGATTTGGGATTCCCGCATCTACTACTTGGTCATTGTATACTTTGGCTTTTCAACCGTGAGAAGATTCATCGACAGTTTTAAAGTGGAATTTGCATTTGGAATGCCTTCCAACAATGTGACAGGTATGTCAGAGGATGCAGCGGCTAACGTAATTTGAGATCTTGACCAAATTGTTGCCGGAATCAACAAAAAATGTCTTAGGTGCCCCACTCGGAGCATCGAGAAAGTAAATACCTCCAGTTTCATCGTGAATCGTACACGTTCGTGTACTCGGTATTTAACAGCGGCACATTTGTTCGAACTTTTCCGATCAGCTCATCTAGATTATAGTCTTGCTCCCGTTAAAATTCGCGATCGAATGCATTTTGTTTCGAACGATTTGACGCTGGCACTCCCAATGTCGGGTTCGACGGATTTTTTATTTAAATATTATTATTCTCTATTATTTTTTTTATATTTTTATTTTTTCCTAAGAATTTTATATTTTTCCATTCGAAAAGCCATTCCGTAACAACTGCACACAAAATTCCATACAAAAAACCAATTTTCGATTTTTCCAATTTCAATTGAATAAAAATTGAAAACAAAATGGGCCAGCTGTTCTACCTTGATGAATTACTACACATTGTTTACACCGTTTTTATACATATAGGTTTCACAATAAACCGAATTTTTCCAAGCAGCACAACGAATTTTCCACCTTTACGTCGTCTAAAATCATCAAATCAAGCGATACAATGAAAAATTTCGATGAAAAAAATTCAAAATTTTCGAGTTATTTCAAGAATTTTCCGAGTTTTGCACCATGAATTTTTCTATTTTTCCATTAGAAAAGTCATTTTGGAATGATTATCCGAAATTTTCACATTTACATCATTCAAAATTATCAAAACACAATAAAATGTAAAATTTTGTCGAAAAAAAAATTGAAATTTTTGGAATTTTTCCATAATTTTCCAACCAAAATTTTCTGTTTTTTCAACCGAAAAGCCACTACGGAACAATTACACACAAAAAGTTATACAAAAATTCAATTTGCGATGCAAAATGTTTCTGAATAAATCCAAATTTTTCGAGTTTTTCCGGAATTTTCCGAGTTTTCCACCGAGAATTTTTCTATGTTTCCATTCGGAGAGTCATTTCGGAATAATTATCCAAAATTGTTCACTGTTACATCGTCCAAAAATATCAAATCATACGATAATATACAAAATTTCGTCGAACAACAAATTCAAACTTTTTGAATTTTTCCGGAATTTTCCGCATTTTTCAACAACAATTTTCCATTTTTCTACTCGTAAAGCCATTCTCTAACAATTGCACACAAAATTCCATACAAAATGGCAATTTTCGATTTTTCCAATTTTCCGACTTTTCCAGAAAATTTTCCCAAAATGTTCTTTCACATAAACCTGCTCCTGCCAATAACGAACAACTTAAAAAAAGTTTGAGCAAAATCGGCTCAGCCGTTCTCAATTGATGAATTACTATACATTTTTGCCACCATTTTTATATATATAGATTGGGTGATGGTGTTTATCAGTCGGTTAAACTGACTGAAATTTCTGTACTGGTTTCTTTTCTTAGGGTTTGTCTATTTTGCAAGATAAATAAACTGATCACATTCAAATATACTACGGTCGCTTATTAGGAAGTTAAGAAAGAAATATTAATAATTCAAGAACAGGTAATTATGTATAGGAGGTACCAGAAGGAGGGGGGCGGGGTACCGTTTGGCCTGGGTTATAATACCAGTTTTATCCCATTTTTAACCTATGGTACGAATTAAAAGAAAGTCGTTCGTACAGCTCTCAAATTCAATGATATCTTAGAGAGGCATAAATATTAGATATTATACATTGAGTTTTCCTATAGAGTCAAATCAAATTGGCAATTTTATACAGAAAAGTTGCAGAGGTAAAAGTATTACAGTAGGAAACTTTTTTACTAATAATTTTAGAGGCAGAACAAAGGCTGCAGTTTCAGGTAGTTCTATATGTTTGGAAAGTGCTGAATTCATTGGCATTCTGCATTTTTTGATATATGGTACAGTGTTTTTTTTTTGTCAAATAATCACAAAGTTGCGCCTCGGTTGACCTAGATTAGTACTGTATACATAGTGCTTTTAGTGCTGTTTTTTTACCCCAAAAAGTTTTAAATTCGACGAATTATTTTAAACTAAAATATGTTCTGTACACTAATTTTGTGATAAATGTTACTTAGAATGAATACGAAGAATACATTAAATAGTTTGAAAGCAGAGCAATAGTTGTTTATATGTTAACTTTGCCTTAACATTTATCTGATAATTTAAAATATAATAAACAACAATTTAACTTAACTTATCAACCCACACACGGATACAGGAAAATGTTTGGTTCCTCCTATTTCATTACACCTTTACGCAACACCGATATGACCACCACGAAATATTATAAGTGATTAGAAGTAATCCGCAAAACAATTTAAAAATATCGCTGTCATTGTTGCAAATGTGTTTAGTAGATATTTTGTGCGGGAATTAACCACATTTAGAAGTATATTCTCCCACTCATAAACAGTAACAGTATACGAGATGATAATATTCCAATTTAGTTGGGTTTTCCGCCACAACAAAGTTATTTATGGTGATTGAGGTTTTATGTTGTAATATTCCCTTCAAAGGACGGAGGTGACGCAAAGCCTTCTTTGAAATGTGATAACACGATTTAATCTTCTTTATATATGGTTGGCAATGCGTACAGCGATTATAATAGCGTTGTTTTAATAGGGATGAAATACAATATATCGAAAAGTTCATTGTTGGCTTAGTATATTAACGCACACTTAATTGTGGCAAGATGGTTACCACATTTTTATACCATCACCCTTAGGGATGAGGGTATATATCATTTGATACGAAAAAAAATGTAACGCATTAAAGGAGACGAGTTAGACCCCAAGTATCTTAAGACCAAATTCGTTTCAGAACTTTTTAAGAAGAATGAGCTATGTCCGTCTGTCTGGCTGGCTGGCTGGCTGGCTGGCTGGATGGCTGGTCAGCAGGATAACTCGAGTAAACCTTAACGGATCGGTATGAAAATTTACCAGTATCAATATTTTTCAAAATGAACTTATGGGATTGTAAATGGGCTGAATAGCCCCACCCCTTCTGGTACCTCCCATACAAAATTACATATTTTTGGAAAATTAATATTTCTTCCATAACTTCCAAACGGACAACCGGAGGATGTTTGAATTTGGTCAGTTTATTTATCTTGCAAAAGTAGACAAACCCTAAGAAAACCGAAACCTGTGCCCCACCCATTATGGTACCTCCCATACAAATGACCGAATTGACCCTTATAGTTTTACTTACATATCTTTTTTGCAAGTAAACTTAGATCACTCAAATTTTGCGTATTATGTTTGCTTATAAATATTAGACTCAGGTATGAATATGGACTATATCGGTTCACGCCCTCTGGTACCTCCCATACAAAATGACCTATTTTTGGATATTATATATTTCTCCAATAACTTCAAAACAGTCACTTGGGGGGTTATGAACATTGGTCGATAAATTAATGTTGTGATAGGAGGCGAAACCTCAGAGAGCCTTACTATTTGACACACCCCTTCTGGTACCTCCCATACAAATGACCGAGTTGACCCTTATAGTTTTACATACATATCTTTTTTGTAAGTAAACTGAGATCACTCAAATTTTGCGTATGATGTTTGCTTATGAAAATTAGACTCAGGTATGAATATGGACTATATCAGTTCACGCCTTCTGGTACCTCCCACACAAAATTACCTATTTTTGGAAAATTAATATTTCTCCTATAACTTCCAAACGGACATTTGAGGGGTAATGAAAATTAGTCGGTTAATTTATATTGTGATAGAAGGCGAAACCTCAGAGACCCCAACTATTTGACACACCCCTTCTGGTACCTCCCATACAAAATGACCTATTGTTGGAAAATTAATATTTCTCCTATAACTTCCAAACGGGCTCTTGGGGGGTAATGAAAATTGGTCGATTAAATTATGGTATTATAGGAGGCAAAACCCTAGAAAAACTAACTATTTGACACACCCCTTCTGGTACCTCCCATACAAATGACCGAACTCACCCCCATAGTATTACAAACATATCTTTTTTCTAAGTACACTGAATTCAGTCAAATTATGGGTAATTTGTACGCTTATGAAAATATGAATCAGGAGTGAATATGGACTATATTGGGTCACCCCTTCTGGTACCTCCCATACAAAATTACCTATTTTTGGAAAATTAATAATTCTCCCATATCATCCAAACGGACATTTGAGGGGTAATGAAAATTAGTCGGTTAATTTATATTGTGATAGGAGGCGAAACCTCAGAAAACCTAACTATTTGACACACCCCTTCTGAACTCACCCCTATAGTCTTACATACATATCTTTTTTTGTAAGTGCACTGAATTCAGTCAAATTATTCGTACCCCCTATCAAAATTAAATTTTTTTGAAAAATTAATATTTCTCACATAAATTCCAAACCGGCACCTATACCCCCTACACAAATAAGTAAAGTTTTGGACGATTTTGCACCACAAGCAGGGGAAAAAATATACATAAGTAATTTTATTTTAATTAAAAATCTATTCATTTCAATAACTCAAGACTTCAACAATATCTTATATTGGGTGATGGTATTTATCAGTCAGTTTACCTGACTGAAATTTCTGTACTGGTTGATTTATTGCTTTAATTTATTTTAACAGATTTCAAGATTGTCTGAAAAACAAAATTGTATACGGTACATTAAAAGTAGCTTAGGAAATCCTTCTGGAATGTATGGTAAACTAGCGGACCCGGCGAACTTTGTCTCGCCCAATTTAATGCCTTCAGATAAACTCAGTAGAAAGTGATATGATAAACCATGTTTTCGATTAGTTTTCATCCGCAAAATCACACAACGAAGGCGGCTCTCCAAAACGTGAAAAGGCAACGTACAGCTGACCGCACGAAAAACAGGGAAATTCGAAGTTTAATCGCGATTTATTGATTGTCATTGCCAAAGCCAATTGAATCGGAAATTGGAATGAATGAACAGTTGGAACAATCGGCATTCATGAGATAAAGACTTCCTTTTCTTTGAATTTGCCTTTGATGATCGTCGGTTAAATCACTGTGTAATCCCGCAATATGATTATGATCGATCCCAACTTCATCTGTAAATTATGCAGCACATCAAGCGAGTTGAAAAATTCGGTCGGATTGTTGGTCGATCCATCCTCGTCGGGTACGCTGTAACAGATTTATACGAATGCAGTTCTCCAAAGATTTGACTTTCTAAAATGAAATTCAAGCTATCAATGTCCTTATTCCTCGTTGATAATACTGCCTGTTGATTAATCCAATCCAAATTTCTATAGTTTTTTGCAATGCCGGGGAACACTTAAGTGATGAGTTGGTCTTGCGACGAAGTAAACTTGCAAAAATTAGCAGGTAACGATATCAGTCTGTCGAAACATCAACACGAATTTGACCATTGCCAAACGCCAGCAGTTGTCTCGAGAATTCAGAAGACGATGGGAGGTTCTGCAAGGCGACTTTCATGTTCGTGGTCAATTTCAACTTGTTGATATTGACGACGATTTTAAGCATTGTTTAAGTAAATCGGCAGAAGTGAGCAATATCATAGCCCTCGTAAATCCTTCACCTTGACCGAAGAATGAATTTCCAGAGCTCGTGTATTCGCCAACGTGCATTCAACACAAATGGTGATTTTGCATTCACGCATCAATGTAGCTGTTTCCGAATTCTTGATCATTTTGTACTTTGGCCTTTCAACAGTGAGAAGATTCATCGACAGTTTCATAGCGGAATTTGCAGTTCGACTGCCTTCCAACAATGTGGCAGCCATGCCAGAGGATGCAGCGGCCAACGTTATTTGAGATCTTGATCAAATTGTTGCCAGAATCAACAAAAAACCAGTACAGAAATTCCAGTCATTTAAACTGACTGATAAATACCATCACCCAATATAAGATATAGTTTAAGTCTTGAGTTATTGAAAATAATCGATTTGTAATTAAAACCAGTTAGAAAGTTTCAGTCGGGCAACCCGACTTACATTTACCCTTACCCACAGTAAAACAAATAATTTTCCATTTTATTGTATTATTACTCGATTTCGAAAGTGGGCGGAGTGGTACATTTGTATGGGAGGTACGAGAAGGGGTGTGTTTAGGCTCCAGATGTATTCTCCATAACTTTATCCTGTTACAGCTTTACTAAATACAGAATTTGGGCACGATTGCGTTGGGTGTACCGATATTATTACTACATCCCAAAAGTGGGCGGAAAGGTACATTTGTATGGGAGGTACCAGAAGGGGCGTGTCTAGACTTCCAGATTTTTTTCGCCAAATCTTTGTCCTGCTTGAACTTTACCAATTACAGAATTTGGGCACGATCGCGTTAGGTCTTTTAATAATATTAATCGATTTCTAAAGTGGGCGGTACCAGATTTGTATGGGAGGTAGCAGATGGGGCGTAGATAGACTTAAAATTTTTTCCTTCAAAACTTTATCCTGTCATAGCTTTACTAAAAATAGAATTTGGGTACGATCACGTTTGATTTATTGATATTATTTCTCCATCTCCATAGTGGGCGGAAAGGTAGGTTTGTATAAGAGGCACCAGAAGGGGCGTGGCTAGGCTTTCAAATTTTTTTCCAAAACTTTATCCTGTTATAGCTTTACTAAATACAGAATTTGGGGACGATCCCGTAGGGTGTATTGATATTAATACTCGATTTCTAAAGTAGGCGGAATGATGTATTTGTATGGGAGGTACCAGAAGGGGCGGGGCCACGTAGCCAATTTGCAATACCGTAAGTAGTTTTGAGAAAATAATAACTCGTGCAATATTTCAAAACATTTGGTTGCGTCTTTCGAAAGTTACCGTGCGAACCAGCCGGACGGCCACCAGACAGACAGACAGACAGACATGGCTTTAACGACTTAAAAAGTCATGAATCGAATTTGGTTCAAAGAAACCTAGGGTCTGAAGTGACTCCTTCTATGTGTTACACTTTTGGGTCGTATCAAATGATATATACCCTCATCCCTAAGGGTGATGGTATAAAAAAATGTCTTGCCTGTACAACCCGGAGCATCGAGAAAGTATATTCCTCCCATTTCATCGTTGACCACCTTCACCAGCGAATCGTACACGGTCTTGTACTCGGCATTTAACAGCGACACATTTGTACGAACTCATTTGGTCAGATCATTTCGATTATAGTTATAGTTAAAATTCACGATCGAATGCATCTTGCATCGACGTATTTGGCGCTGGCATTCCCAATATCGACAGCAGATTGCCGCTCATGAGCACGCACTTGTGACTCCGAATATCGCAAACAATGTACGAATTGGAATCGCTGACGCAAAAACGGTCGCTTCGGCGAGCATTTAGTCCGTTTTCGAGCACATTTAAATTTTAGCAAGCCTCTCAAAATGTGGCGCACAGAACACCATCCATAGTACGCAGGGAATTGAAGGATAGCAAAGATAGAATCATACACCTTGGCGTGGATGAATTGTGTATAGTCTGATTAATTATTGCACGATGTTTATGTCATCTAAGGTTTGATCGTCTAACAGGACTCATTATCCAAGCAAATAACTCTTCCTAAAAAACTACAAAGTCGTTTCGGAACGAATGCCCGCAATCGAATTGGATAACTTAACTATTCACATGTAAACTCATTTTCTGAAAAAATTATCAAATTGATAAATATTGCATAGCATATCAATATATAATATATTTTTTATCTAAATATTTTTTATCTGGTTAAATTCTCCAATCAACATTTATCCGAGATTTTCCACCATAACATCGTTCAAAATCATCTAATCATACGAAAACTGCAAAATTTCGTCGATAAAAAAAAAAAAAATTCGAACTTTTTTCGGAATTTTCCGTAAGAATTTTCTATTTGCACACAGAAATATAATTTTCGATTTATCCAATTTCCCGACTTTGATTCAAAACGAATCATCAAATCAACCGATACAAAGAAAATTTCGACAAAAAAAAAAAAATCCAAAACATTCGAGTTTATTTTCGAATTTTCCGCCAAGAATTTTTCTATTTTTCCATTCGAAACGTCATTTCTGAATAATTATCCGAAATTTGTCACATTTACGTCTTCCAAAATTATCATCACAAAATTTTTCTATTTTTCCAATTCAAAAGCCATTCCTCACAATTTCACAGAAAATTCCATACAAAAAAGCAATTTTCGATATTTTCAATATTCCGAAGTATTTTCCCAAAATTTTCTTTCACATAAACCTGCTCCAAGCAATTACGAACAACTGAAAAAAATTTGAGCAAAATTGGTCCAGCCGTTCTCAATTGATGAATTACTATACATTTTTGACACCATTTTTATATATTTAGATGTACCTACTTTCGTCCAATTAAAATTTTTTTTAGGTTTGGCTCTAATTATACCATCACCCATAGGGATGAGGGTATATATCATTTGATACGACCCAAAAGTGTAACACATAGAAGGAGTGACTTTAGACCCTAGGTTTCTTTGAACCAAATTCGATTCATGACTTTTTAAGCCTTTTGAGCCATGTCTGTCTGTCTGTCTGTCTGTCTGTCTGTCTGGTTCGCACGATAACTTTCGAAAGACGCAACCAAATGTCTTGAAATTTTGCACGAGTTAACATTTCCCCAAAACTACTTACGGTGTTGCAAATGGGCTACATGGCTCCGCCCCTTCTGGTACCTCCCATACAAATACATCATTCCGCCCACTTTAGAAATCGAGTTATAATATCAATACACCCAACGGGATCGTACCCAAATTCTGTACTTAGTAAAACTATTACAGGATAAAGTTTTGGAAAAAAATTGGAAGTCTAGCCACGCCCCTTCTGGTACCTCCCATACAAATTTAGATTTCTGCCCACTTTAGATATGGAGTAATAATATCAATAAATCCATCGCGCTCGAGCCCTAATTCTTAATTTAGTAAAGGTATAGCAGGATACAGTTTTTGAGAAAAAAAAATTAAAGTCTACCAACGCCCCATCTGGTACCTCCCACACACATCTGGTACCGCCCACTTTAGAAATCGATTAATATTATTATTAGAACTACCGCGATCGTGACCAAATTCTGTATTTAGTAAAGTTCAAGCAGGATAAAGTTTTGGAGAAAAATTTGGAAGTCTAGACACGCCCATTCTGGTACCATTCATACAAATGTACCTTTCCGCCCACTTTAAAGATGGAATAATAATATTAATACACTTGACACGATCGTGCCCAAATTCTGTATTTAGTAAAGCTATAACAGGATAAAGTTTTGGAGAGAAGATCGGGATGCCTAGACACGCCCCTTCTGGTACCCCCCATACAAATGTACCACGCCGCCCACTTTAGAGATTGAGTAATAATATCAATATTCTCGACAGTATCGTTCCCCAATTCTGTATTTTATTAAGTTATAACAGGATAAAGTTTTGGAGAAAAAATTGGAAGTCTAGCGGCACCCTTTATGGGACCTCCCATACAAATGTACCTTTCCGCCCACTTCAGAGATGGAGTAATAATATCAATACATCCAACGGTATCGTGCTCAAACTCTGTATTTAGTAAAGCTATAACAGGATAAAGTTTTGGAGGATAAACCTAGAAGTCTAGACACGCCCCTTCTAGTACCTCCCATACAAATTTACCACTCCACCCACTTTAGAAATCGAGTAATAATATCAATATAATAGCAATTTTTATACCATCACCCGTAGGGATGAAGGTATATATCATTTTTATTTTACTGAGGATGATGGTATATGTAAGTCGGATCGCCCGACTGAAACTTTCTTACTGGTTTTTGTATATTTTTTAATGCACTTTTGACGAACACTTCGTAACGATACTTTTGATGTATAACAAAATGAATAATATTTTTAATTGTTGCTGACATTTTTACTATTTCGCAGGTGATGAGCTAAATTGATTAATTCAGTTCAACATTTTTGTGGTCAAAATTTACATTCAAAACTGGTTTACATGTCCCCTTGCAACACAAGCCCCGTGAAACGACATTTTGTTGATAGAATCTTTAAAAAATACCTCAAATTAAATGAAATGATAGCAAATGTTGCATTTAAAACTTTTGTACGGCATTTATGGAATATAAGTGACATCGTGCCCAGCTTTATTCTTTTCGACCCATTAAAGCATCCTGGTGACCAAGATTGCGAAGAAAATGTTGTTACAAACATGATTTCAGAAAATACTATGAAATTCTTCGATATTATTAGGCAGTTTCCTTACTATTTACTCGTCAAATTGGCTCAAGAATGAGAAATATAAACGGATTTAAGAAATTGTGGAATACATCAGCGTTGTTAACGATTGCTATTGGGTATATTAAAACTGTGAACAGCACTTTGACGAATCATGTACAACAAAACGAATTGGTTCAAGTTATCGAAAACATACAAAAACAAAACAAAAGGTGTTATTGTGTCCCATTTGAAATAAAATCTTCGTTTTAACTACCTAAATCGTTTTCGTTACCAAAAATATACATATATGTGGGCGAAAGTAGGTAAATTTTGAAGAACAAATTAAAAATTATTAGGTTAGAAAGGCTATTGAACTCAAACTACTATATAAAATGTTTTGATGTCTTCACAGAAAATGTGTAAAATATAATTACATTTAAAAACAAGTCTATTCTGATCAGAATCGGTCAAGCGTATCAAAACTTTTAATCATATAAGTAAATTAGGATATTTGAAACATGCCTTTTGCAGCCAAAAACCTTAATCGATTTTGCGCGACCCCTAAACGTCGGTCAATTTTCAAGTTTTATACACCAAAATTTTGTTTTTTTAAGTAGAATCAGAAAACATATTATCCCATTGGCATTTCAAAAAAATTTTGCGCAGTTAAAAACAGGACTAACGATGTTAATTTTATACAATTTTGCAGTAATTTTTACGAAAAATTTGGCATACCACTACGTGGTGGAAAATTTTGTACAAGTAATGAAAATCATTTCTTTAGGTGATTTGGGTTCAAAAATGTTCCGCACCAAACAAAGTCAGATTTTTGTTTTAAATATTTTTATTTAAAAAAAAAAAACAAATCTTTCCAATTTTTATATGAAATAAATTTTAAGTTTAAAGTATGTGATGATTTACAAAATGGCAAAATGTCTTGCATAATTTTGCGCATATGTTGCTGCTCTGATCTTCCTGAAAAGCTGATGTTTTTTTTTACCCAAAGTCTGAGAAAACATTCATTTGCTTTTGCAAAGCCGGACAATGACTTTCATAGTGTGCGAAATTAGTTGTGTAAAAGTATGATCAGACATCGCTCCAAGCATCACACATAAATTTACAAATAATTTAGTTTGAAATACACTAAAATATAAAGTCGCTTGTCTTTTCTTTCCTCATTTCGCTTCTTTAAAGCTTATAAAATTTGCTCTGCCTAAGGTGTTTTAATTTCCCGGGAATCCCGGACGAATTTCCCGGGAAACCGGGAATTAAAAATGTCCGGGAATCCCGGGAGAGAAACCCTAATACAGACCCTAAGAAAATCGAAACCTCTGTCACGCCCCTTCTGATACCTCCCACACAAATGACCGAATTGATCCTCATAATTTTACATACATATAATATATTTTTTGTAAGTACACTGAATTCAGTCAAAGGTTCGTAAGATGTACGGTTTTAAATATTTGACTTAGGAATGAATATGGACTATATCGTTTGACCCCTTCTGGTACCCCCAATATAAAATGATCTATTTTTTCATAATTAATACTTTTTTTATAACTTTCAAATGGCCAAATAAAGCATATTTAAATTTGGTCAGTTTAGTTATCTTGTAACAATAGATACACCCGAAGAAAACCGAATCTTTTGCCACACCCTGTCTGGTACCTCCCATACAAATGACCGTATTGGTCCTATTAATTTTACATACATATCTTTTTTGAAAGTATACCGAATTCAGTCAAATTTTGCGTAAGATGTGTGCTTATAAATATTTGACTCAGGAATGATATGGACTAAAAATCTGTTGAGGATTGATTGTCGAAAAAAAAGCAGATGCTTCCTAGAAAATCCACCAGATAGTAACTGCAACTGGATGATGACCCCTTTCAACCCATGGGTAAGTTAAGATGTTCTTAAGATGACAGTACATACACCCTATCACTTTTCTTGTTTTTTTTCCTGCCCTTTGTCATTAGTGAAGAACGTTTGCATTTTCCTGTTTTATTTTATTTAAAGCTGCAGTCAACAAATGTTTTATTTAAAAATATGACTCATTAATTTTTCATTTAATGGTTATTTGGTTTTGGGAGGTTATTTGGTTTTCGAAGAATTTTTGGATTGACGGCTTTAATGACATGCGTCATGATTTGCAACTAATCACAAGCGGTCGTTTTGAAAATGTCACATTTTTTGATTTCACACTTAAAAATCCGTCAAATATTAAATCGAATAAAAGTCCCGAAATCTCTGAAAAAGTTCCGCGATGCACACCGTTTTATGTGACTTTTGTATACAATTTACACATTTATTATACATTGGCATGACCATTGGTAACCATTCACGTTTATTTTCGTTTTGATCTCATACGTATTTCCAGTATAAAGAAGTCGATAATCTACAATATGGGCACACAGCAACGCCAACAGCACACATTATAAGTAAAATATATATGACGTCCACTCGCTCACGTTTAACCGATGTGTTGTGTGCTAACAATTACACAGTGCAGCAGCTAATCTGGGGGTGAGTAACTCAAAGTTATGGTGAATGTACTAGGCCAGTATAGTAAAACCACTTAAGGGTTAGGCGTTCTCAGACCAATTTTTTATTAGCTATTATATTTTCGCTACGAATCAAAAACCATTGACGATTTTATCTATGTAAAAAATCAAGTTGGACTAATTGTATCCAATGAAATCTACAAAAACTTGTCATTTATCGTCTGTTTTCTGGGAAATAAATAAATTTCCAAAAAAAATAAAGCCAAAATATTTCTGCCACATTGCACTATCAAACAATTAACAAATATACTTTCAAACAATTCACATAATTTAGGCTTCATTATTTATTTCTTTTTAAATATTAGACATCCCTATATGTGGAGCGTATAAGTACTCTTCTACTAATTAATGCATATCAATCATACGCAGTAATTCCCGTTAGCCCAATGAAAATTGTTAATACCGCATTACAGAGTGATGTCAATGCAAAAACTATGTTTGTGTAGGTGTTGTTGTATTTATTACAATACAATATTTTAAGTTTTTAAAAATTCATGGTTCTGCTGAACATTTTAAGATTTTTGAGTTATTAAGGGAAATTTATAAAAAGCTATATTTTTATACCATCACCCTTAGGGATGCGGGTATATTTCATTTGATACGAGAAAATGTGTAACGCATTAAAGGAGACGAGTTTTAAGACCAAATTCGTTTCAGGACTTTTTAAGACTATGTCCGTCTGTCTGGCTGGATGGCTGGTGAGCAGGATAACTCGAGTAAACATTATCGGATCGGTATGAAAATTTATCAATATTAATATTTTTTAAAACGATAAATATAATTAATATTTCAATTATAACTTCCAATCGGACGACCGGAGGATATTTGAATTTGGTCGGTAAATTTATCTTGTAATAGGAGGCAATACCTCAAAAAATCTAACCATTTGACACACCCCTTCTGGTATCTGCCACACAAATGACTGAATTCACCCTTATATTCTTACATACATATCTTTTTTGTAAGTACACTGAATTCAGTCAAATTTTGCGTAAGTTGTACGGTTATGAAAATTTGAATCACGAATGAATATGGATTATATCTGTTAACCCCTTCTGGTACCTCCGAAACCTATTTTTGGAAAATTAATATTTCTCCCATAACTTCCAAACGGGTACATGGAGGATAATGAAATTGGGTCAGTTAATTTATATTGTCATGAGGCAGAACGTCAGAAAACCTAACTATTTGTCACACCCATTCTGCTACCTCCCAAGACTTCAACAATATCATATATTGGGTGATGGTATTTATCAGTCAGTTTACCTGACTGAAATTTCTGTACTGGTTATGCCTTTAATACATACAGCTATACTTATGATATTGTTGTTCGGAAAAGGGGCTGTTGAAAATTGTCAAAGTTTAAAATTCGCTGGATAGCGCAAATTCTATATTTGTCAAATTCAATGAAAAAATTAACAAAACGCTAAGGATACGCCTAACTGTTTTGTCGGATGCATACTTGAATAGACGGAAATTCTTTGTTATAAGTATCATCGTTACTTTTATTGGACATGCCGATTGACACGACTACTCAGAAGTTTCAGTCTACTACATCGAGGGTACATTCAAAATAATGTAAATGTATTTAACAGTGCTTAAACCTCGCTTCTCTCTCTGTCTCTTTGCAAAGGTCCATTAATAAAGTGCCTTAGGGATGGGCGTCACGAATTGTGATACAAAAACAAAACGTAATAACTTTCTTTCTGTGTGAGTAATGGCATTATTTTTTTTATTTGGAAATTTACTATTTTAATTTATTAAAATGAATGCTGGGGATACCGAAAAGTCGTTTTGGATAGGGTAGCGATTAGGGTGTTCAAAACCGAAACCGAAAAACCGTAAACCGGTTTTTTTATTTAAAACCGTATGCCGGTTTTTGCAAAAATTCCATTTTCGAATAACCGGTTTAACCGAGTTTTTTCCTTCGGGTACTCGGTTTTTTTAAATTAGTTTGAAATTAAATTTTTAAATTTTACTATGCTTCTAAAAGCTTTCTTGTTTATAGAATGTAAAAGATTTTTCTAAATTAATTTGAAATTTTATTTTAAAATTTTCAAAAGCTTCTAAAAACCTTCTTGTTTATAAAATGTAAAAAGTGTTTTCTAAATTAATTTGAAATTGAATTTTAAAACTTTAAAAAACTTCTAAAAACATTCTCGTGTACCAACATTGAATACCCTAATTATATGTATTAGGACCGGAAAATATCCTACAAGCTAATCCTGTGTAAAGTAGTCTAAAAAAGCGGAAACGATGGAATTTGCTAACGAGCTTTTTAAAAGACTTTATCCTGCAATTTCCCCAACAACGGCAGAGTCTATTAACAGTTCAGATTGTGAGATGGGGGAATCCCCTAATGATAGTCTTTGCAACGATTTAAACAAATTGCAATGGCACAAGCGTATATGATGATTTCAACTATTTCGATAGATTTAATAAAAGGACAGAAAAGCTCAACATCCTTCTTAACGCTCTTCTGCCAATAAATCCTACTTCCACAATAAGTGAGCGCGTGTTTTCTGTATCAAGCTTTATAAAAACGAAACAGAGGAATTGACTCAAAATTGAACACTTAAATTGCATATTATTTCTTAAATACTATTTTAACCAGTAAGACTTACCGACTTACATATACCCTTACCCTCAGTAAAACATATAATTTTCTAGTATATTGATATCATTACTCGATTTCTAAAGAGGGCGAAGTGGTACATTTGTATGGGAGGTACCAGAAGGGGCGTGGATAGACTTCAAGTTTTTTTCTTCAAAACTGTATCCTGATTTAGCTTTACTAAATACAGAATTTGGACACGATCACGTTGGGTGTATTGATATTACTACTCCATCTTTGAAGTGGGCGGAATGGTGCATTTGTATGGGAGGTTCTAGCAGGTACGTGGCTAGGCTTCCAAATCGGTTCTCCAAATTTTTATTCTGTTTGAGCAATACTAAAAACAGAATTTGGTCACGATCGCGTTGGATCTATTAATAATATTAATCGATTTCTAAAGTGGGTGGTACCTGTTGGGTATGGGAGGTACCACATGGGGCGTAGCTAGACTTTCAGTTTTTTCTCCAAAACATTGTCCTGCTTTGGTTTTACTAAATGTGGGATGGGTGTATTGATATAACATACTAAATAAATGCATTTTTTTAAACCAAATTATTTTTTTTATAAGTATTTTTAACTTTTTAGGAAAAAACCGAAAAAAACCGGTTAAACCGGTTCCGAATAACTCGGAAACCGGGTTTCTAAAAAAAGGAGGTATTTGAACACTCTAGTAGCGATACAATGCTTTACAGTCCTTCATTTCAGCCCAAAGGAAATCTAGGCGGTAGTTTCGTAGAACTCACATCATAAATGAAGAATTATGATGTGGGTTAACATGTATGCCGAATCTGGAAATAATTCATGAAGACCTTAACATCGAGATCCCTATTTTTTGGTCCAAAACACATTCGCGGGTGTAGCATACTTAACTCAGGCAAATTCAATCGTTTCGACTCGAAAGATAGCGTCGCAATTTGGAGTTAGCAGACTGTCATTACAACGGACCCTTTGCAAATTATTTGAAAAGTGCAAAACAAACAAGCCCTTCGAATTTTTTGTCATGTGTTGCGAATACTAGGTAAACATTTGCTCGAAACAAATTTTAAATCCAAATATATATATTTATACTGCTATTGCCTTTTTGTTTATTATCCCGTATATTCCTTAATGAATATGAATAATTAAAAAGCACTGCAGTTTATTTGTCACGTTTGAATTGATGGTTTTTTTATAAATTGTACACAGAAAAAAAAGACAGTTGTTGTTAAGTAATTAAATAAAATTGTTAGCATTCAATTTCGATTTATAACAATTTTTCCATTTGAGAGTGATTGTAAATTGTCATATTTACAAATTGTCAACCACTGTTTAAATTCAAATAAAATAAAATAATTGTAAATGTGACAACACTGTTTATTGTTTTTACAATTTCGGTTGTTGACGCCTTTTTAATTAAATATTTAATTTTATTGACGAAATGGTATTTAATATGACAATTAATTTTTCGTAATTTTTTTCTGTGTAATCTTCAACGTATGTAAAGATTTCACATTTAATTAAATCAAATTTTAATTTAATATATTGGCATACTCGTGTGTGATGTTCCTAGTTAGCTTCATACTCATACTACCAAGCATCCTCTTTGTGTTAATGCAGTTGTGTAATATGAGGTAATATCACGTTCTCTATTTAAAAATTCATTTTGTGGTGACCGGTAATTAAAAATTAATCAATTTTGAACATACTCGTCATACATTTGTATTCGTTTTTTTAAGGGCATTTTCACATACATGTATACTCGTACATCACCATGTCAACAACATTTGTCAGCAACATTTAACGAAAGGCGACGCAAAAAGGGATACACAAGTCAATTGCGAAATGAATGTTATTTTTATACGGCATTCGCTTGAAAAATCCGGTTAAATGCATCGTAACTCTTAAAAATTTAATACAGTATTTTGCCGTTTACGGCTTCTGAAACCGACAATAATTTGTTCTTTTCTTATTGGCAACCTTCCATGAAAGTTCTTCTTGTTGTACGATTTTTACAATTAAGATAGCAAACCAAATATCGCTTGCGGCGTAAATCCCAGGGATTGAGTGTACACAATGTGCTGAATGCATAAAGAAAATGGTAAAAAGTGGTCATTTGACGCTTATCGTGATTTTAATCAGTCGCCGTCTGTCCATTTTGCTGTTACATTTAACGGTCATATTAAAAACGAGTATGTATAAAGAACTGATAAAGAAAAAGAGAACGTGGAAATGAAATAATACATACATAGTATGTAACATACAAGAAGGTACAAAAATTTCGGTAGGTAAATTGACTAACGCTTGCCCTCACTTTAAGTAATTTCGATAAAATTTAAATGGAGTACGTTAAGGTTCTTGTATCGATTCGAATGTACGGTCATAATTTGACAATCATAAGTATCTGGCCCAGAAATTATTAATTAAATGGAATATATAATATATTTTATTCCAATGAGAGTGTACCAAACGAATGCTATACAAATAGCATAATGTATATACAGCTATCTAATAGGGGAATTAATAGTCTCAGGGGAGCGTAGGGTTGTATCGACCGTTACAACCATCTAGTCATGCATATTAAATTAAAAGAAAACAAATATATACAATAAGTAAGAGGGTTGAATATTATTTGTTAATTTGTGTAAGATTTACAAAAAGGGCATTGGAAATAAAGTTTTTTTTTATTTTCTTAGGAATCGTTAAGTAAATATTTTAGTTGTTCTTGGGGTAAAATGTACTTTTGTCCTTATTTGGTTCAGAATTATAAACCACAAGAACGGCTATTTTAATTTACTACTGCTTTCCGTTTAATAAATATAAAGACAACGTTTGATCCAACACAATGGATTACTTTGTATGTAAAGCCTGGTGTTGAGTTTAAAATGTCATACGACGATATTTAGTCATGAATCATCTTGTATTTTGTTTCAAAATAAATTTGGGATTCTGTAGAAATAGCAGTATTATGTTTTTTTAAATGGTAATATTTCAAAATATTTCATAATGTCCAGGTTGATTACTTTGAACAATATGTTATCAAACCAGTACAGAGATTTCAGTCAGGTAAACTGACTGACTGAATTAATCGAATTAATTCTACTGTATTTACATACTTACGTGGCCCATTACAACTAACGAACGTGGTTTATAAATAAGAGGCCCGAAGTTTTAAAGAATTCCACACGCTTCGGTTAGTTAGTCCTACCAGATGGTGGCACGTCGCCTACCACTTGGTCCATCCCACGAAGTTTGGGTCTCCCTGCTCAGCCCCGTAATTCAGGTTCATATCCATCCTGGCAACATGATCCAGCCATCGAAGTCGTTGATTCTGACTCTTTTAGCTACGTCGATGTCGTGGTAAAGCTCATACAGCTCACGACGGGCGGTATGCCATTAGGCCCCCCGAAAATACACCCCAAATCAAAAATGAAATTAGGCCCCAAAAAAAATATGAAAACAACAACACGAAATTTTATGATTTTTTGGTGCCTAATTTCATATTTTTATTGGGGTATATTTGCATAATGCAATTAGACCCCAAATGTCTGCGTGACAATAGACCCAAAGCTTTTTTGGGGCATAATTTCATAAAATTGTGGCGCCTATTTTCGCCTATTTTTGTGGTCCAATTTCATTTTAGGGTCAGGCTTAATATTTTTGGGGTCTAATTTCCTTCGGCAAAATAAAAAAGACTTGGTTTTTTATTGAAAATAATATAGTTTATTACCTTCAAAGATATTTGTATACTTGTATAACATCTTGAACGGAGAAAAACCATCCATCTTTCTCTCAAGAATTCTTTCAACCGGTACCTTCCTTATTTTTTCAACCGTTACCTCTTCTAACAAAAACGACGCTTTACCAATTACAGACTCCTTGCTTCATCTCAGATGTTTTGGCATACATATTAATAGGGAAATAAAGAAAACGTACAATTATCTCACAAAAACTAAAAACACGCATTTCTTTAACAAACAAAAGAAAACCAAAAATCGCTCGATTTTTTTTTAAAAATTATACGTCTGCGGCTCTTTTCTTTAAATAACTAAAAATATGAAAAATTAAAATTTTCTTTTTTCTAACCTGCGCCTGCGCAACAGATAACATACCATATGCAATAAAAAACGCTTGATTTTTATAAAAAAATTTTTGGTCTGTGGCCCTTTTCATAAAAAACTAAAACCATGAAAAATTAATACTTTCTTTAGAAAACTAAAGACGAGTATTGATCGCAAACTGCTGCTACTATGCGCTAAGCAAGCCATTTAACGACAAAGCGCTCTCTCGAGAACAAAGATCCAGCTCTACCAGACTCTGATCCTACCTGTCTTGCTCTACATCGCAGAATCCTGGGTAATGACACAAGCGGATCAATCTATTCTGGGAGTCTTTGAGAGAAAAATGCTCCGCAAAATATTTGGACGCATCATCGTGAACGGCGAGTACCGTCATCGAATGAATCATGAGCTGTATGAGCTGTACAACGACATCGACGTGGTCAAGAGCGTTCAAATAAACCGAATGCGCTGGCTTAGACACGTTGTACGAATGGACGAAAACGCTCCGGCTCGAAAAGTCTACGGCAATAAACTCGATGGGCGGCGCAGGAGGGGGCGACCAAAACTCCGATGGATGGACCAGGTGACGGAACTGTTAAGTAAGCTTGGTATGACGAACTATCTACGAAGCGCTTGGAATGGTTTTCTACGTGCGGCTACTAGATGAATTTCTGTTGTTGCTGCCAGTAAATAAGAAGAAAAATATAGGCAACGTAAAAATTGCACTTAAAAATTCAAATCTCTTTTATAAATTCGCGCATTTGTTTTTTAAGTTTTGTGTTGCCTACTGTGTTAACTACTCAATAAATATTACGATATGCATGTATGTTCTAAAGACTTTTTCGCTTACGTTGCTTCCTCCTGATTTAACAATTTACATAACTGTATATATTCGTATATATTCTTACCTTCTTGCCATACAAATGAATATAAAAATAAAAAATATGTATTGTATGCGAAGACATTACGGTAAGTATAGTTTAGCTAATATGCAACGATTAGAAATTGAAGAAACTACTTATAACTGGAATTATATATTTTGTTTGGTGATTTTTCATATGAAAAAATACATTTTTTTTTGGGCAATTTTCATAATTGGTTTTATTTTTTTTCAACTTTTCATTTTCATTTCTAATTTTGGGTAATTTTTGTTTGGGTTATATTTTCTACCGCTGTTTTGGGATCTATTTGCGTGTTGTGCTTTTATATACGAACTGCAATATTTATTTGAAAATTAGACCCCAAACACAAATATGAAAATTTACCCCAATTTTATACAGAAAACAACAACACTATATTTTGGGACATATTTGCATTTTTTGGGGTGTATTTGCATACTTTCAAAATGGTGATAAAACTGGTTATTTACACTACAAATATACTTTTTTCAAGTTTGTACCGCAAAACTTGTACCTTCACACATCCATTTATTTCTGAAATGTTCGCTTAGAGGACAGAACTTGCTTATACTGCGGCTGTAGTCGCGTAGACAGTCGGACGGATATGTTTTAATCGACTAAGAATCGACGTCCCTTCTCGGCGTTAGAAATGGAAGAAAAAACTGAGTATACCCCATGGTCCGTGAGTGCACGTGCTGTAGGGTATGTATATAATAACCGGTACAGAAATTTCAGTCGGATAAACCGACTGATAAATACCATCACCCAATATAAGATATTGTTAAAGGTATTAAAATTAATAGATTTTTAACTAAAATAAAATTACCTATTTATTATTATTGGGCTGCTTGTGGAGCAAAACCGTAAAAAAATATAACTTATTTGTATAGGAGGTGATATAAAGGGTGAAACAAAGGTGCCGGTGTAGAAGTTATGGGAGAATTATGAATTTTCCAAACAAGGTAATTTTGCATGGGAGGTATAAGAAAGGGTGATCCGATATAATCCACATTCATTCCTGAGTCTAATTATACCATCACCCTTAGGGATGAGGGTATATATCATTTGATACGAAAAAAAGTGTAACGCATTAAAGGAGACGAGTTAGACCCCAAGTATTTTAAGACCAAATTCGTTTTAGGACTTTTTAAGACGATTGAGCTATGTCCGTCTGTCTGGCTGGCAGGATTGCTGGTGGGCAGGATAACTCGAGTAAACCTTAACGGATCGGTATGAAAATTTACCAGTATTAATATTTTTCAAAACGAACTTATGGGATTGTAAATGGGCAGAATAGCCCCACCCCTCCTGGTACCTCCCATACAAAATTACATATTTTTGAATAATTATTATTTCTTTCATAACTCCCATACGCATGACCGCAGGATTTAAATTTGGTCAGTTTATTTATCCTGCAATGGTAGACAAACCTTAAGAAAAGCGAAACCATTACCTCACCCCTTCTGGTACCTCCCACACAAAAGACCGAATTGACCCTCATAGTTTTACATGCATATCTTTTTTGTAAAAAAACAGAATTCACTCAAATTTTGTGTATGATGTCAGTTTACCTGAATAAAATTTCTGTACTGGTTTTTTGTCTAATATGGTGGATTTTTTCGATTTTGACTCAATTTTAACAGCCATTAACTTCTATACGGTTGTTCCGATAAAATGTTTTTAAGAAAGTTATTCCAAACATTTCGTGCTTCAACTTTTTGAAACAAACCTTAAATCTAAAACCAGGATTGATGCCAAAAACTAGTAACAACTTATATTCGTAATTGAAATCCTATACCCAATACCAAGTATGTATATGACACCATGCGACACCAATTATGACCCATGAACGAAACTATACAAGTGATAGTATTGACCATGTATAGGAAAACTGCATACTCACTTTTTCATCCGCGGATCCCTTTACTTGTAAAGGACTTTTAATTTTTTAAAGGGTATAGAAGTTTAAACAATTGATTTCTGTATTTCTCCTACTTGTACAATGGGGCTGTGTATATCACATAAAAGCAGTCACGCATTATAAAATTTTTGTTTTGACTTTTCTGGACAAATCTGTGCAAAAAATGTCCATTTATCTTTGTATCCTTGAATATCCTTAAAATTTGTATTAAAAAATGGCTTACTTCTACGTATGCTTAAATTGCTTTCTTTTTTCTATCAAACTAGGTTTCTTTACTTTAAATGTGAATTTTTTTTTGCGCTTTAAGCCTCCAGGCTGTAGCAATGTAAAAACTAAATCCCTGTTTGTGAACTTTTATAATAAATAAACTAATTTTATCTCATTTGTCCAGTTTTTTTACCTGTCATCGATTAAAGAGCAAAACTACTTTTGGTCCAGTTTGCAGAAATGAAAAATATTGATATTTTCAAAAAAGGATCAAATTTGAATTCAATTCAAGCAATTTTTTGATGTTTGATCAACCCAGAATACAGTTTCATGCAAACTAATACTGCTTTTTTAGACATTTGAAATGTATTATTGGAAGCATTTTTTTGTATTATTGGAAGCAAAATTGTGCAAAAAATTTACTTTTTATTCCAAATTCCTTATCGTTATTTTTTTTAAATTTCTCAAAGTCGATGAAAAAATATATAATATTTTTTTGGATTTAACAAATTTCTTTATTTTGACAGATTATGCAACATATTAAGGTATTGGTCTTTTGAAATAAAAAGTACACTACTTAGCCTACTTGTAAACACAAAATATTATATGATTTGAAGTTTAAAACATTATTTGACTTATATTTTACAGACGACTTTCTTAAAACTTTTCCAAAACTTTAAGGTTTGTTCTAATCAGATACTAAATGTGAACAGGACAATATAGTTTTTGCTTATATTTTCACTTAATTCATATATACTTTTTTGGACACGTACTTAAAAAAATTTTTGATTTTTAGGTTAAAAATTATTATACCATCAACCTTAGGGATGAGGGTATATATCATTTGATACGACCCAAAAGTGTAACACATAGAAGGAGTGACTTTAGACCCTAGGTTTCCTTGAACCAAATTCGAATCATGACTTTTTAAGTCGTTTGAGCCATGTCCGTCTGTCTGTCTGTCTCTCTGTCTGTCTGGTGGCTGTCCGGCTGGTTCGCACGATAACTTTCGAAAGACTCAACCAAATGTTTTGATATTTTGCACGAGTTATTATTTTCTTAAAACTACTTACTGTATTGCAAATGGGCTACATGACCCCGCCCCTTCTGGTACCTCCCATACAAATACATCATTCCGCCCACTTTAGAAATCGAGTAATAATATCAATATACCTTACCGGATCGTTCCCAAATTCTGTATTTAGTAAAGCTATAACAGGATAAAGTTTTGGAAAAAATTTTGAAAGCCTAGCCACGCACCTTCTGGTACCTCCCATACAAATCTACCTTTCCGCCCACTATAGTGATGGAGAAATAATATCAATAAATTAAACGTGATCGTACCCAAATTCTATTTTTAGTAAAGCTATAACAGGACAAAGTTTTGGAGAAAAAATTGGAAGTTTATTCATGCCCCATCTGGTACCTCCCATACACATCTGGTACCGCCTACTTTAGAAATCGATTAATATTATTAAAAGACCTAACGCGATCGTGCCCAAATTCTGTATTTGGTAAAGTTTAAGCAGGATAAAGTTTTGGAGAAAAAATCTGGAAGTCTAGACACGCCCCTTCTGGTACCTCCCATACAAATGTACCACTCCGCCCACTTTAGAAATAGGGTTATAATATCAATACACTCGACACGATCGTGCCCAAATTCTGTATTTTTTTATGTTATAACAGGACAAAGTTTTGGAGAAAAAATTGGAAGTCTAGCGACGCCCCTTATGGTACCTCCAATACAAATGTACCTTTCCGCCTACTTTAGGGATGTACTAATAATATCAGTACACCCAAAGCAATCGTGCCCAAATTCTGTAATTAGTAAAGCTATAACAGGATGAAGTAATGGAGAATAAATCTGGATGCCTAACCACACCCCTTCCCGTACCTCCCATACAAATGTACCACTCCGCCCACTTTAGAAATCGAGTAATAATATCAATATAATAGAAAATTATTTGTTTTACTGAGAGTAAGGGTAAATGTAAGTTATGTTGCCCGACTGAAACTTTCTAATTGGTTTTAATTACAAATCGGTTAATTTCAATAACTCAAGACTTAAACAAAATCTTATATTGGGTGATGGTATTTATCGGTCAGTATAACTGACTGAAATTTCTGTACTGGTTTTTTCATCAACTTTGACAATTTAAAAAAAAAACAACGGTTAGGAATTCAGACTAAAAAGACCTACATTCTGTGCACTATTTGGTTTTTAATAATACAAAAAAAGAAGAATTGCGTCTTAGATTTCATGTCTCAAAAAAACAAAACAACTATTGTAAATAATATTTAATTTTTTGGTGATGGATTACACAGTGCAACACACTTTTTCGGGGGTGAACCAAACCAATATCAAACGATAGCATTTGACCTTAGTAACAAATCCCTAAACTCCATTTTGCTCCACTACGTCACAAATTTTTTTTACAGTGGTTTAAAGTTTGATTTTTTGGTCAAAAGTCGAATCAAAGAATATGAAAAATCATCTGTAAAAATACGTTTGGGGTATTTCATGTCTTCGGAGACCTATATTAAAACAATCAGGGGAATATTTTCTCGGAACATTTTAGCCTTCTAGCTCCCACCCGAATGGGACATTTTTGGCCCAATTTTGAAAAACTGTTTTAAAGTCAACTTTGGACGGAGGTCAAGGATTAGAATCTTCGACAGAAATATTCTCCGGAAAATTTCACTAAGAGTCACCGAAGACAAATAACCTTTACGAGTCAAAGGTTCCAAATTAAAATCAAAATGAAATGTTACTGAAATGTTAAAAAGTCTATTTTTTGAGCAAACAGTGCAACGCACTTTTTCGGGAGTGAACTAAACCAATATCAAACGATAGCATTTGACCTGAGTAATAAAACCCTAAACTCCATTTTGATTCACTACGTCACAATTTTTGTATACAGTGGGTTAAAGTTGGATTTTTTTAGACAAAGGTCAAATAAAAGAAAATGAAAAATCATGTGTAAAAATAGATTTGGGAAAGTTCATGTCTTCGGAGACCTACATTAAAATTTTCCAGGGAATATTTCCTCAAAACATTTTAACCCTCTATCTGCCACCCATTTTGAACATTTTGAGAAATTTGAGTTTTAAGCTGTTTTTCAAAATTCATCCAAAGGGTAGGAGCTGGAGGGTTCAAATGTTCTGATGAAATGTTCCTCCGAAAATTTTAATGTATGTCTCCGCAGACATAAACTATCCCAAACCTATTTTTAAACATGATTTTTCATTTTCTTTTATTTGACTTTTCGGAACTCGTAGAGGTTATTTGTCTTCGGTGACTCATAGTGAAATTTTCCGGAGAACATTTCTATTAAAGATTCTAATCCTTGACCTCCGTCCAAAGTTGACTTTTAAACAATTTTTCAAAATTGGACCAAAAATGTCCCATTAGGGAGGGAGCTAGAGGGTTAAAATGTTCCGAGAAAATATTCCCCTGATTGTTTTAATATAGGTCTCCGAAGACATGAAATACCCCAAACGTACTTTTACAGATGATTTTTCATATTCATTGATTCAACTTTTGACCAAAAAAATCAAACTTCAAACCACTGTAAAAAAAATTTGTGACGTAGTGGGGCAAAATTGAGTTTAGGGTTTTGTTACTGAGGTCAAATGCTAACGTTTGATATTGGTTTGGTTCACCCCCGAGACAATGACCCTCAAATTGTGTCATAGTGTTATAGGAATTCGATGACCTGAAATTTTAAAAAAAAAATTGTAGCCAGCCTTTGTTTACTTAAAGTTACTTAAAGGTACTTAAAGTTTTAATTTTTTTTTGTAAAACTACTATTTACAAACTACTATTTACTACTATTTATATCCTACTGCTCCCCCCCCATACATTAGATCCTGGCTACGCCCTTTCTGTATTACATTTACCAAATAGTTGCTAACACATATGAACTATGTGCTAAATCTGAAAATTGTATATTATCTGAGTTGCGAATAACTTAAGTGCAATTTATATGTAGCCACTTCTATAAGTTATAATAATATTTTCGATTTTTTTCCATCCTTAATATCATTTTACTTACAAAACCACATATTGGGTATGTACCATACTTTATTGTACACTTTGCTTGTTTATGAATCCGATTGTGCAACATCCCTTGTACATACATATTTCATATATATTTATATTGTAATGTCAATATTTAATATCATGATTTCACTAGCAATCAATCTGAGCTTATATAAGTTTTACATATACACATATTATATGTGTTTTACGACTGTTTGGAATGTAAAACATAAATAAATACTTTTTCTGCATTGTTTCATGAATAACATTTTTATACCATCACCCGTAGGGATGAAGGTATATATCATTTGATACGACCCAAAAGTGTAACACATAGAAGGAGTCACTTTAGACCCTAGGTTTCTTTGAACCAAATTCGATTCATGACTTTTTAAGTCGTTTGAGCCATGTCCGTCTGTCTGTCTGTCTGTCTGTCGGGTGGCTGTCCGGCTGGTTCGCACGATAACTTTCGAAAGACGCAACCAAATGTTTTGACATTTTGAACGAGTTATTATTTTCTCAAAACTACTTACGGTATTGCAAATGGGCTACATGGCCCCGCCCCTTCTGGTACCTCCCATACAAATACATCATTCCGCCCACTTTAGAAATCGAGTAATAATATCAACACACCCTAGGGGATCGTCCCCAAATTCTGTATTTAGTAAAGCTATAACAGGATAAAGTTTTGGAAAAAATTTTGAAAGCCTAGCCACGCCCTTTCTGGTACCTCCCATACAAATCTACCTTTCCGCCCACTATAGAGATGGAGAAATAATATCAATAAATTAAACGTGATCGTACCCAAATTCTATTTTGAGTAAAGCTATAACAAGATAAAGTTTTAGAGAAAAAAATTGGAAGTCTATTCACGCCCCATCTGGTACCTCCCATACACATCTGGTACCGCCCACTTTAGAAATCGATTAATATTATTAAAAGACCTAACGCGATCGTGCCCAAATTCTGTATTTGGTAAAGTTTAAGCAGGATAAAGTTTTGGAGAAAAAATCTGGAAGTCTAGACACGCCCCTTCTGGTACCTCCCATACAAATGTACCACTCCGCCCACTTTAGAAATAGGGTAATAATATCAATACACTCGACACGATCGTGCCCAAATTCTGTATTTTGTTATATTATAACAGGACAAAGTTTTGGAGAAAAAATTGGAAGTCTAGACACGCCCCTTATGGTACCTCCCATACAAATGTACCTTTCCGCCCACTTTTGGGATGTAGTAATAATATCAGTACACCCAACGCAATCGTGCGAAAATTCTGTATTTAGTAAAGCTATAACAGGATAAAGTTATGGAGAATAAATCTGGAGCCTAAACACACCCCTTCACGTACCTCCCATATAAATGTACCACTCCGCCCAATTTCGAAATCGAGTAATAATATCAATAAAATAGAAAAATATTTGTTTTACTGAGGGTAAGGGTAAATGTAAGTCGGGTTGCCCGACTGAAACTTTCTAACTGGTTTTAATTACAAATCGATTATTTTCAATAACTTAAGACTTAAACAATATATTATATTGGGTGATGGTATTTATCAGTCAGTTTAACTGACTGAAATTTCTGTACTGGTTTTTATAAAAATCAATATCATATTTTCCGTTATGTTCAGATGATGGTATGGTGAGGCACAGGGAGGCAGCATATCCTGATATTAATTTATTTTCATACATGAGATGACTTAATCAGAAAAAATTGGTTTAAATATTACAATTTAAAGAGTTAAAAAATAAAAACTTTCAATACAAATACTCGTTAGGTTTTAGATGAAATGTACACAAAATGTTGATCAAGTAAAGGTTGATTCAAAGAACATTATAGTACTGTCCAAAATCTGCATTTTTTAATATGTACATAATCTTCAAATTATTTTAACTTTTCGAGAAAATTACAAAATATGAAAAAAACCAGTACAGAAATTTCAGTCAGTTAAACTGACTGATAAATACCATCACCCAATATAATATATTGTTTAAGTCTTGAGTTATTGAAAATAATTGATTTGTAATTAAAACCAGTTAGAAAGTTTCAGTCGGGCAACCCGACTTACATTTACCCTTACCCTCAGTAATTGATATTATTACTCGATTTCGAAATTGGGCGGAGTGGTACATTTATATGGGAGGTACGTGAAGGGGTGTGTTTAGGCTCCAGATTTATTCTCCATAACTTTATCCTGTTATAGCTTTACTAAATACAGAATTTGCGCACGATTGCGTTGGGTGCACTGATATTATTACTACATCCCAAAAGTGGGCGGAAAGGTACATATGTATGGGAGGTACCATAAGGGGCGTGTCTAGACTTCCAATTTTTTCTCCAAAACTTTGTCCTGTTATAATATAACAAAATACAGAATTTGGGCACGATCGTGTCGAGTGTATTGATATTATTACCCTATTTCTAAAGTGGGCGGAGTGGTACATTTGTATGGGAGGTACCAGAAGGGGCGTGTCTAGACTTCCAGATTTTTTCTCCAAAACTTTATCCTGCTTAAACTTTACCAAATACAGAATTTGGGCACGATCGCGTTAGGTCTTATAATAATATTAATCGATTTCTAAAGTGGGCGGTACCAGATGTGTATGGGAGGTACCAGATGGGGCGTGGATAGACTTCCAATTTTTTTCTCTAAAACTTTATCTTGTTATAGCTTTACTCAAAATAGAATTTGGGTACGATCACGTTTAATTTATTGATATTATTTCTCCATCTCTATAGTGGGCGGAAAGGTAGATTTGTATGGGAGGTACCAGAAGGGGCGTGGCTAGGCTTTCAAAATTTTTTCCAAAACTTTATCCTGTTATAGCTTTACTAAATACAGAATTTGGGGACGATCCCTTAGGGTGTATTGATATTATTACTCGATTTCTAAAGTGGGCGGAATGATGTATTTGTATGGGAGGTACCAGAAGGGGCGGGGCCATGTAGCCCATTTGCAATACCGTAAATAGTTTTGAGAAAATAATAACTCGTGCAAAATTTCAAAACATTTGGTTGCGTCTTTCGAAAGTTATCGTGCGAACCAGCCGGACAGCCACCCGACAGACAGACAGACAGACAGACAGACAGACAGACAGACAGACAGACAGACAGACAGACAGACAGACAGACAGACAGACAGACAGACAGACGGACATGGCTCAAACGACTTAAAAAGTCATGAATCGAATTTGGTTCAAAGAAACCTAGGGTCTAAAGTGACTCATTCTATGTGTTACACTTTTGGGTCGTATCAAATGATATATACCTTCATCCCTACGGGTGATGGTATAAAAACGCCAGGAAATACTCATATATGTCACAACTTAACCATAACAGATTTGGTATTTGGTCAGTTCATCTCCATAGGTGCAAAATAAATGATTTGTATGCCTCGTGTGGATCGAAAAATGCAAAACGCTTATATTTACTAAACCTAAATTACATTCAACCTAGATTGCTGTATGACCAGCTTTAGCTTTGCCAGCAAGATGCATTACTGCTCCATACTTGTGAAGATTTAAGAGGATATGCATTTACAGTAAATACAAAGCGGTATATTGACATGCTTCATTAACATGATTTAATTCAGACGCCCAAATGGTAATTTTTTTAGGATGCCATAAAGTAACGATGTCAACAGGAACGCAGTGTATCTTAAGACATTTAAGGAACCTGTCATATCGCCATTGAAAACTGCTTCAAGTTACAACAGGGTCAAATTATAAAGGATTACAAATTAATAACGTTGTATGTGGTTCATCCTGTACCCTGTGGTCGACCATGTTCATATAATACTCTTAAGACTTTAAGTAATAGTAAATTAGATAATGATATTTAGGCTTTGAAAAATTTAAGATTTCCCGCGTTAATAAAAAATTTCGTTTGCAATGATTTTTTTACTAATTATTACATGCTAAAAAACACATTCGAATAAATAAATGCAAAACAAATAAGCACAATTTCATTTACATTTCAATACGCTTAGGCCTTGCGTCTTTCATGAGAATGGCGCACTCAACATTTGAAACCGAATAAACTTTTCACACAAAACTTATTAATAAAACCACACATTTCAGGAAATTTAAAGTATCGTCATGCTACTTAAACAATTATTTTGTCAATTACAAGAAAAATTTATGACCCTATGAATCACTGCTACGATTTCCTTCGTCGGTGACCCCATCGATATTCCTGATCGACAGCAACTTCGCAATAAAAGTCTAGTAAAAGCTTCGCAAACAGCTAAATTTCGCATTTGACTTTTAACTGTAAAACTGTAAACTGTTAAAGTACTTGGCGTGCTAATTTACAATAATATTTCTCAATGTAGTTTTCAAATGAACTTGAGACCTAACACCCAGTTAGGGTTGCCAGGCACCGAATTCGAAAAGTCGGGAAACCCGAGACTAAAAAGCGGGATTTGTCGGGACAAATGTAAAGATTATATTGTATTGGTTTTGACAATTTTTATTAAGAAATATTATTTGAAAACTCATTGCAGTTTCATGCTGATAACAACCATTATTATAATGGATTAAAAAAAACTCAAACATAACAGTATTCAGATATGACTTATACATACACTATAAGTTAATAGTATTTTTGCCCCATATATTTTGTGTTATTTTTCACCGAATTGACTAGATTTACTCCCTCGTCAGTTGTTAAAAATGACTCGAATTCCTGACAGCTTTTACCAATATTCAATCTTATGATTAGTTCAGCCTTTATAATATCAAAATACATTCGGTTTCTACCTTTCGTATATAAATTGTTTAAAATACTATATACTTTATCACAATAAGCGTTACTTATCGGCAAAGAAAATATAAATGAGATCAATTTAAACAAATTCAAGTGATTTTCTTTGCCACATTTGGTAAAAATGTGACCATATTTTGTCATCTTTGGGCTATTCTGCCATTAACAACATGGCATTGTCCACTGCATCTGATAATAGTGTCAATAGTGAGTCTTTTAGATTACATGTTGCAATTTGTCTAAAAATTTCCATTTCTTGAAAGTTGTAATGTTATGAACAGCTGTGGTAAAATCAGATGATAGACAATTGCTAGGGATGGGAAAGATATTAATACCAGTGATGAACAAATGTTAGGTATACACAACTAGTTCATAAGAGAAAAGTATTTTTTTGTACCTTCTTTAATATGTTGTTTCTTTGACTATTCTAAGTATAGGTAGTAAATATTAAAAAGTCGGGATTTTCCCCTGAATTACTTCAATACTCGGGACTCGGGATTTTCGCAAGAAGTCGGGAAAATCCCGCCTATTCCCGACCATCTGGCAAGCCTACACCCAGTAGCAGTATTTCGCGTATTCTATGACCACTGTTGCAACGACCGTATACAATACAGCGCTCAAACAACTCGTGGTACAATCATGAATGTCGGAGGAAATGGATGCTGCATATTGGACATTACTGTAGCTAATATAAACACGTGTTGTAAGGAAACGATATGAAGACAAGAGGAGGGCGACAAAACATCTTAGGGCAGTTTAACCACTAATGGTGGAGATATTGAAATATATACATAAGAGGTAAAGCCCGAAATTTTTACCAAGAGGTATAAAATTAAGGTCATAGGCTAATGAATGTCAACTTTTAAGGCGAAAAAGAGGAATCATATCTTCGGAGGCAACACAAGTTAATAAATCATGCCAATCATCCACGACAGTGTAGAATCTTGCCGACTGGACAATCTACACTCTAGATTGGAGTGCGCGTATGTGAGCCTGATTGGGAAAAAAGTTTATGATGGTCGGATGCCAATTTGAAAAATTATTGGTCGCCATCATATGTTCATATGTCTACACTTGTGATGGGAACATCACAAGCATGGCGTTACCCAAATATCCATCCCAATTAGTTCCCGCAGAAAAAAAATATAAATTATTTACCATTTAAAATATTTTTTAAGTAATAGTAAGTAGAATAAAAATAGATTTTATTTTTCGCTCAAAGTAAATGAAAATGATTTTGGAAAACCTCTATTTGTTTCATTTATATCCGTTTATAAATGTTACTGAGAAATTTATTTAAGAATTATGTACTAAATTGCGGTTTAACAAAACTGAAAATTTGCAAGCACATCTCATATGTGTCTTAAGTTTTGTATACAATTAATCATATTCTTTGAAACGTCGTTGTGGATATTCTCTTCATTGTTTATTCATATTTCGAATGTCCCTTAAGGGGCTATGAATTAATAACATTCATTCTTGTGATTATTTGATATTTGGGGTTTCTCATTCAACCCCAACATAATACCATAGCTGTCACTTATGACGGATGTATGCATAAAGCCAAATAGTGGATAGAGGAAAGATATAATACAGATGGTCATTTATATATACGCATGTATTTATTCCCAACGGCGGAAAATGCAAGGCCTGCTGTACATTGCGCATACAGATAGCATTATTTCCAATTTTAAGTACAATGAGGCCTCGATTATCCGATTATAATCGATTTTACGGTAAGTTGAATAACATTTTTGACAAGGGCGTAGCCAGATTTGCTGAAAACTCCTCCAGATCAGCCATTTTCTCCTTTACTAAGGGTGCTTAGCATACACAATCCAGGGACAAATAAAATATATGTAATAAGATGAAATTTTGTTTTTTATTTTTTTACAATTTAAACGATTTTTTCCCATAGATGTTCTCAGCCACGTCTTAACTCTTCTAAAAGTACTGAAAGATCGTTCCACCGTTGCAGTTGTAGAGAGCATTGTTAACAAAATTTCCAATGCTTCTCTAATCTTCGGATAAAAATCTGTTTTGTTATAAGCAAATATCAAATCTATGTCGTTTTCTTTTTCTTCATTCCAATATACATATATGCCAAAGTTCAAGCTCATTTTCAATACCTTCCAAATTATAAAAAGAACTTGCACGCAAAAGTTGATCCTGAAGTTGGTCTAGGTTTATGGTTTTAAGATGCATTGGACTTAGGACTGAAAGATCGAAAGCTGCATTATTTTCTTTGGGAAATCGGCCACTTATGGATGTTATGAGTGAATCCAGATATAGCACTGCAGTAATGTTCTTCTGTTGTCGTGAATGGAGGATTTGTTCTTCTACTTTGCTTTTCAACAACTCTAGGCAGGCAAATATTGGAGGAAGCATTCTCAGCCAACTTTTCACACTCTTTTAAAATCATTTTAAATTCAACTTCAGGTGTTTGACTATATTTTTTTTAAAACATTTAAAATATGATTTAGGTGTTTAGGTGCATTTAATTATATTGTTGTTTTTGGCCTGCAATAAATTCACCACTGGTTGGAGAAGACTGTAGTATTTTGAATTATGCACATACAAATTAGAACCAGTAAGAAAGTTGAGCGACCCGACTTACATATACCATTACCCTCAGTAAAATAAAAAAAATTGCTATTATATTGATATTATTACTCGATTTCTAAAGTGGGTGGAGTGGTAAATTTGTGTGGGAGGTACTAGAAGGGGCGTGTCTATACTTCTAGGTGTATCCTCCAAAACTTTATCCTGTTATAGCTTTACTAAATACAGAGTTTGGGCACGATAGCGTTGGATGTATTGATATTATTACTCCATCTCTAAAGTGTCTAGACTTCCAGATTTTTTCTCCAAAACTTTATCCTGATTTAACTTTACTAAATACAGAATTTGGTCACAATCGCGGTAGTTCTAATAATAATATTAATCGATTTCTAAAGTGGGCGATACCAGATGTGTGTGGGAGGTACAAGATGGGGTGTTGGTAGACTTTAGTTTCTTTCTCAAAAACTATATCCTGCTATAGCTTTACTAAATTGAGAATTAGGGTACGAGCGCGATGGATTTATTGATATTATTACTCCATATCTAAAGTTGGCGGAAAGGTGAGTTTGTATGGGAGGTACCAGAAGGGGCGTGGCTAGACTTCCAACTTTTTTTTCCAAAACTTTATCCTGTAATAGCTTTACTAAGTACCCGTTGGGTGTATTGATATTATAACTCGATTTCTAAAGTGGGTGAAATAATGTATTTGTATGGGAGGTACCAGAAGGGGCGTGGCCATGTAGCCCATTTGCCGTAAGTAGTTTTGGGGAAATATTAACTCGTGCAAAATTTCAAGACATTTGGTTGCGTCTTTCGAAAGTTATCGTGCGAACCAGCCGGACAGCCACCAGACAGACAGACAGACGGACATGGCTCAAATAACTTAAAAAGTCATGAATCGAATTTGGTTCTAAGAAACCTAGGGTCTAAAGTGACTCCTTCTATGTGTTACACTTTTGGGTCGTGTCACATGATATATACCCTCATCCCTAAGGGTGATGGTATAAAAACGCTTTTAGTAGCAGCAATGTGTAGCTGAAAGGAAACTTTTCTTGTGCCAGCATTGCCTTCTGTGCACAAATTTTCCAATCCATCTATTATATCGTAATAAAAGAATTTAAAATCGCTCATACTTTTGTACTTCTCGGAGCAACGTGTTTCGCAAAACGAATGTACATTTGGAGCGTATTTTCTGCGAATGGGAGACTCTTTGAAGAAATTTATAATATCTTTAATGGAAGAATTAGTATAGGTATAGTAATAGGATTTCGGGGACCGAATTAAGATCATTGACAACCAAATTGAGACGATGACTGGCGCAATGGATAAAAAAACTTTTTTGAATTTTTTTTTTTAAATTTTTGATAATAATGTACCAACGCAGTAGGTTAGGCCAGCTGCTACATAACACCCCCCCCGCCCCCCCCCCTGTATACGCCCTTGATTTTTGAGTAGATTTTTTTATATACTTATTAATGAATGATGAGGTGATCAAAGTCAATATTTGCACCGAACATCACACGCACGTCTATATCGCTTGAGACATGTTTTCTATCAATTACCACGTGATCAATATGATTTTTTGTATTTTAATCGGAAGATATCCATTTTGCTTTGTGAGTATCTTTTTGCGGTAACTAACAAGTCTGAATACGTTATCGGAGGTGTTGTTGTGTATACTGAGTTTTCCGACTGTTGAACCAAAAGCATCTTACCTTCCTATTTTAATGTCATGTGCAGGGCAGCGGTCATATATCTACAGGATTTGTCGTAGTGTGAATATCTGGTCAGTCGAGGATTTACCAGGTCTAAAGGCACAGTGATAAGGTCCAATCAGGTTCGCCAGAATAGGCTTTAGTCTTTCACATAACATACTAGACAGGACCTTGTATGCGATGGGTAAAAGGCTAATCCCGCGATAGTTGGTACACACACTTGGATCGACTTTCTTAAGCACGGGACATAGGAGACTCAGATTCCAATCTTCGGGCATGCACTCCCTGAACCAAATCGTGTTTATGAGCTGGTGCATGACTGTTACGCTCCCTTTACGCCATGCGTCGCCATTGGTTGCAGTTTTGACTTGTATGCAGCATCCATTTCCTCAGACATTTCGCGACATTCATCATCGTACCAGGGCGCGGTTTTTCATAACAGATCGTGGTTTTTCATAATCCAGTACGGTCGTTGCGGCAGTGGTCATAGAATTCGCAATATGCTGTCACTGTATGTCGGGAACATTAGAACTAGGGGGGTTTGTTTTGAGTAATTGAGAGAGTTGGTTTGAATAGACATTGGCTATCTCGGTGGTATGCAGCTAACCAGTCTGAATCCGTTATCGGAGGTGTTGTTGTGTAGACTGAATTTTCAGACTGCTAAACCAAGAGCTTGGTCCCTTCTTATTTTAGCATAAAAATCTCCCAGAACAATTTTAATGTCATGTACATGGCAGCGGTCATATATCTTCTCCAGACGCTCATAGAAAAAACTTTAATGTCATCGTCTTTGTCTTCCGTCGGGGCGTGTACACAAATCAGCGTAATGTAAAAATATTTCGCCTGGAAGCGAATAGTGGCTGTTCGGTTAGTTACAGGGTCAAACCGCAAGACCAAATGTCAAAATCTCTTGCCGACTATAAAACCTCACCCAAATTCGTGTCCATCGGCATGGCAGCTGTAAGAGATGTCACAGTTCTTTCGTCGTGTGCATAGCTGTCCCGTCCTTCTCATTTCCTGTATGGCGGTGATGTCAGCCTTGTATTTGGACTACCGCCAGTTGGATAGAGGCACCATCTCTGTATATAGTTCAGACATTCCAGAAGCATATCCTTAAATCATGATCCTTATAACGTTTGCGGTTGTCAACATTTGGGGGTTGCTTGTTTTCTCATTTCTTCGTGTTTTCAAAATAATTGTTTTGTTTAAGGAGAGTAGCTTACTAGGTCACCGCGCCCGATCCTAGTTTCTGAGGGCTGCCAAAAAGAGAGCCCCTGTGTTGAGCTTCAGTAACTTATCTTTCCTACTTCCTAAGACTCATCAGTGGAAGCATGTTTAGGTTAGGTTACTCAACATTGCGCCTTCTCACATTTGCTATGTGCCTTGCGGACACACGCATTATTCTCTTGATAACACAGATCGAAAAAAACCAATACCTGTGAAATTATAAATACTATTTTTCTGGTAGGTGCCGCTGATCACTACAAGAATCTGTTTTTGAAAACCAAAATTTGCCTAAGCTTCACGTTGTGACCCCTGTGTATTGCTATTAGGGTGATCAATTATTCGGGTTTTTGCGAAAACCGGTTTTCGAATTATTCGAAAAATGGCATTTAAAAAAAACCGGTTGCTTTTTTTGAAATTCACAAAAAACCGGATAATCCGGTTTTCAAAATTATGCCAAATAACAAATTAAAACACAATTTTTGACAAAAAATTGTATTAAAAAATAACAGAAAACAAATCAATTCTACTTTTAAACTTTTAGTTTAATTATAATTACAATGCAAAACATTAGTGAGATCAGTTTGTTATTTTAACAAAGACAAACGAAACAAAACAATTCATTTGTAAATAATTGATTATATATAAATATATTTAATTTAATCTTTAGTTTTACCTAAAGTAACATTTAAGAAATAAGACACAATTTAAGTGCTTGGGTGTCTACCTATTTTTTTCTTTGGTTTTTATAAAACTTGACATTGAAAATGCCCTTTCACTCAGTTTACTATTTGGACTTATAGTGTACAAGGCGTTTAATATTGAATATTTTAGAAATGTGTCACTAATTGGGAGTTTACTCGTACTTAAATACAAAATGAGAGTATTCGGGGTTTGAACACGTCGTTCTGATATACGTCTTTTGAAAATTGCATATAAATTTATTGATAATTGGTTTTGAATTGTTGAAAAGTGTTAAAATAAAAATTTAAAAATACCTTCAGCATCAGCTAAAGTCGAAGAGTTTGCAGAAAATTTTTGTATAGACATTTTCAAAGGTTTAAGGGTGTCACTAAGCACAGACAAAGTTGCGATATCATTTTCACTAAATGGTGTCAGTCCTAACTCCAATAAAGTATGATTCACACATTTGTGCAATTTTAAAAATTGAGAAACCATATTGGTTATAGATTTCCAGTGGTGCTTAACATCATGGATAAGTTGAAGCTTCTTATTAAATTGGTCTTTTACAAGCATTTGTAATTTCTTTCGCTTTTCAGCCGACTTATTAAACATTGAAGATTTATAAAACTAACAATTAGGTTGTTCTTCCGAAACACTGGAAAAAAACAAGTACGAGAACACATTTAACACAATTATGAATAAATTTAAATAAAAAATATCGGAGGCCAAAAAACCGAGATTCGACAAAAAATAACCGGATTATTCGATATTCGAAAAATAGGGATTTAAAAAAACCGACGGTTTTTATGAGTGAAAAAAACCGAGTAGCCGGTTTTTGAAAACCGAACTGATCTGGGGCGAAATGTACTAAGGCCAGCGATCTAAACTCAACAATTAAATTTGGCCCGCCAACATAACTGATTGGTAAGCTCAGATCAACAATAATAACTACACCGAAACATAACTGAAGATACCGAATTTTCACAAATGTAACGTTACACATTTGAAAACAAATTTTCCCAGATTTTGTATACAGAAGAAGTGATTGTAGCAGGCATTAAAATCAAAGTTAACCGCACTTTCAACCATGTATCATACAAACTAGTATTGTAATTTTTGGTTTTAAACTTTCGCACAAATGTTTGCATATGTGGTTAAATGTAATAAAGCTTAATTCAACTGGTGGTAATACTAAACAACAAGCAACCATGTAAGCCACAATATGAGTAAGAGTACTCTACGATTAATAATATGTATTGAGGCTTGTAATGATTGATTGTAATGTTCTGGTCAGTTGCTCGACACATTATTAACAATGAATGTGGGAGAATATCTTTGCTACTGTTGCTAATGTATTTTTATTTTTTTTGCTGATGCAGTTTACATTGCGAATTGCCATTTAGGTCTAGTACGAGAATACATTTGATTTGGTGTGGTTTTGGAATCGTAAAATGTAATTGGTAATGGAAATAGTTTAAAAACTTACACCTAAATTAAACAAAACCTAATGAGGTATTAATTACACAAGGGAACAAAATTGAACTTTTTGAGTGTTGTTTGGAATTCGATAGCTGTTTTTTACTAATTTGGGGTCGCTGATTTCAAATCTAATCTCCATTTTTCTCCATCAGCTCGAATTTTTAAGTTACAGGTACTAATCGTATTTTCGACTTTTTTCCAAAAAATTATAGTTCAAAAAATCATAATTTTTTTTTCATAAGCCGGATTTTAAAATTTTATTTTTTTATTAAAGATATCGTTGTTACCTTTGAAAAAAATAAAATTTTTTAATATTACAAAAAAAAATGACTGAGTAACGGCTGTTTTATTCAAAAAAAAAAAAAAAATTACACAAAAAATTACACATTTTAATTTTCTTCACGCTGAAAGTTAATCGGTTGGGGGCAAATTGTTATTTTTATTAGCTTTATTGAATATCATATTAAGATAGCTTTCTAAAACATGTATGTACATAATAATCGATTGAAAATTGAATGAGTTATGCTAAATTCGGTGATAACAGATTTTTCGCAATTTTTTGTTTTCACCCAAAAAAAATTAAAATTTTGTATTTTTAAAAATCATGACAAATTTGCAAATTTATTTATAGTTTAATTTTTAGTTTTGCCTCCTATTACAATATTAATTAACAGACCAAATTTAATTAATCGACAGGTTTCAATTTGGAAGTTAAGGAAGAAATATTAATTTTCCAAAAATAGGTAATTTTGTATGGGAGGTACCAGAAGGGGTGATCCGATATAGTGCAAATTCATTCCTGATTTATATTTTCATAACCGTAAAACTTCCGCATAGTTTGACTGAATTCAGTGTACTTACAAAAAAGATATGTATGTAAGATTATTGGGGTGAGTTCGGTCATTTGTATGGGAGGTACCAGAAGGGGTATGGCAACGCTTTCGGTTTTTCTAGGGTTTGTCTACTTTTGCAAGATAAATAAACTGACCAAATTTCAATATCCTCCGGTAGTCTGTTTGGCAGCTATCGAAGATATATTAATTATCCAAAAATAGGTAATTTTGTATGGGAGGTACCAGAAGGGGTGGGGCTATTCCGCCCATTTACAATCCCATAAATTCGTTTCGAAAAATATTAATACTGATAAATTTTCATAACGATCCGTTAAGGTTTGCTCGAGTTACACTTTCACAAACATATTAATAAATGTTATTTTTGTATGGAAATCGTGATTTTTGTAAGTTTAGTTATCTCAGTAAATTGTTGACAAAATCAAAAGTTGTGCAGATATTTTAATGAAATAAAGCTCATTTGATTCACACTATATTAAACTAAATGTTTTAAGACAAACACTGTGATTTTTGTGGCAATAATTTTTTTTATGAATTTTTAAAAAACAAATTTTTTTTTTTTTTGTAAATTTTTTGTTTTATTTTTTAAAACTACAACGATATCTCTGAAACTACTAAGCCAAATTAAAAACAATGTAGGCACGGATTAAAGATAATTTTGTTGACGAGTTTAAGTTTTTTTTTTTAATTGAATATGGTGAACCGTTTTCAAGTTGTTTAAATATTTGTAGTGGAAGTGCCTTAGTTATGGACATAACGGTATATCTCGAAAAGTCGAGCTGATACAAAAAAACCAAGTGCAGATTTGGATTCAGCGTCCCAAATTACCTTTAAAACAATATTCAGTTCTTAAACAACAAATACCTTGTTCCCTTGTGTTATTAATGGTAAATTTTTAGTTTTTGTACAGTGGTTTGTGTACCGTTATAATTTGTGTCAAGTGTACTTACACCTAAAAACCAAACTATTTAATTTCTAAGCATGAGGTGTGTTAGAGTTTTCCGCAATCAGTAAGTTAAAACTCTTTTATTTTAAGACTTAATAGTCATGTGTTTTCACCATCGTGCTCCGTACTTGTAATGTTCTACAAGTCATTTGGGCACATACAGCCCATCTGCTGCAAGACTTGCAAAAGAATCATTTCTGCAGAAAACGCGTTTATAGTTTTCATTTATAAAGAAATGAGGAATATCCTATAGTTCCAAAACAAACCCATGATATAATTAAAAAATATTATGTTGTAATATTTATTAAGAATTTATGAGATTCTTAAACCGGTACAGAAATTTCAGTCAGGCGAACTGGCTGTTTAATACCCCCACCCTATGTATGACAATGTCTAACTGTCGGGTTATTTAAATTAACCGATTTAAAGAATAAATTATGTATGTAAGCGTAAAAGTTTATGAATAGGACTTGCGGTCGTATGGCCAAAACTGTCAATTCAATATCTCTAGGAATATGACCATGAAGTTACCGAAAGGGTATTTTACTGTGTTCGATTTACCTGGTGTAAAATTTGGATACATTTATTGTACTTGCAAAAAGGATTATATGTAAGTGGAGTAGCAAATGTTTCGGATTTAAAGGGTTTGCCCACTGCTGCAAGATAACATTGTAAGTAAAATTTTAACTTTCTAAATGACACAGAAAAACGCCTATACACCCCAATTTAATTTTTGGCCGTAGAACATCGTGGCATACTCCTTTTTTAAGTTTAGGCCACAATTAAGAGATATTCCATTTTTAAGTTTGTATTATGTTGTAATATTTATTAAGAATTTATGAGATTCTTAAACCGGTACAGAAATTTCAGTCAGGCGAACTGGCTGTTTAATACCCCCACCCTATGTATGACAATGTCTAACTGTCGGGTTATTTAAATTAACCGATTTAAAGAATAAATTATGTATGTAAGCGTAAAAGTTTATGAATAGGACTTGCGGTCGTATGGCCAAAACTGTCAATTCAATATCTCTAGGAATATGACCATGAAGTTACCGAAAGGGTATTTTACTGTGTTCGATTTACCTGGTGTAAAATTTGGATACATTTATTGTACTTGCAAAAAGGATTATATGTAAGTGGAGTAGCAAATGTTTCGGATTTAAAGGGTTTGCCCACTGCTGCAAGATAACATTGTAAGTAAAATTTTAACTTTCTAAATGACACAGAAAAACGCCTATACACCCCAATTTAATTTTTGGCCGTAGAACATCGTGGCATACTCCTTTTTTAAGTTTAGGCCACAATTAAGAGATATTCCATTTTTAAGTTTGTATTGTGTTTCAAGCGGGACCAGCCGTGGCATAGTGGTTAGAACACGCGACTACCAACCGGAAGATCCGTGGATGGGGGTCTGTGATACATTTTATACCTCTAGGGGCTTCTAGTGAATCCACAAATCCACAACAAGCCCCGCAACTGCCCCGAAGTAGCCACTAGAGGTATAAATTTATGGAGATTTTTGTTGTCTTTAACTTACGTGGTTATATATGATGATCGGGTAAGAGATACCCAAAATATTAAGCGCACCTCCAAAAATTTAAAAAAAAATTTCAAAAATTTTTATAAAAAAACGGCACCTAAGAAAATTTGTTAAAAATCATTTTCGTGTTTGTGTGGTCAAAATCTATAGAAAAGGTGTTTTGAAATCTTGTTTACACATGAAAGTCGAAAATTTGTGGGCTGGTGTAATCGACATGTCTTGTTAAAGCTTCTCAAACAGTGACGTTCGCATTCGTCGATAAACAAGTAGTTGCCGTTTGTTGTGAATCTAAAATTTAAAGCGTGTTAATTGACAACAACGCGAGAAGCATCCCAAACCTCATTCATGGGTTGTAAAAGAAAATTTTTTTTTTTTTTATTGTCTTTCAAGCGATTTGTTGGTGTTTAAAGGAAATTACATCAAAATATCTTTGGAAGTGATCTTAGCTTTGTTTTTTGAAATTCAAGTCCGCTTGCATATTTTAAATTGACGTAATCTCCTAAACTACTCATTCGATTTTCAATTTCTTTCACCAGTGGATAGCTACTTTTTCCCTGAGAGCTAAAGGCTCTTTAAAATTTTTACTTTTAGGGGTAAAAATCCCGAAATGGGGATATAACTGGTACCATCACCCAGACGAAACGACGAAAGGTAGAATAGCGGAAATTGGTGTGCAAATTTTTTTTATAGAGTAGTTGTTGCGGTACAAAGGGATTTTTCAAAATTCGTACTTTAAGAGCTAAAAAGGCCTAAAAAGGGATAAAACTGGTACGGTCACGCAGACCAAACGGGTTAAGGTGGAATCGCCAAAATCGGTATAGGCTTGCTTTCTATAGAATCACAGAGCTGGATGTAGAGATTTTTAAGATTTTCGAATTTTTGGGACCAAAAAAGGTTTTAAAGGGGAAATAGTGGTACCATCACTAGAGTATACAAACATTCGATTTTTTTGAAAAACCGGTTTCGGTTATATTCGAAATTTACATAATTTCAAAAACTCGGTTTTCGAATACTTAATTAAGAAAAAACCGGGTAACCGGTTATTTTTCGAGTTTTTTATTTGTGCACAAAAACAAGAAAAAGTGTTACTATTATGAGCAATTTAATTTAGAAACGTTAAAAATGGCGTATGGAAGGCTGCGTTAACCAGAAAAACATGTCTAAATCTAATTCTAATATTAATTAGACAAAAATCATGTAATATAAGCCAATTATTGGGCATTTGAAGCCAGCAAATTTTTAAGGGCGGAATAATTCCTTTACGGGATGAAAGCCTTAGATGAGTATATCACTGATGAAGTTTTCAGTTTAACCCATAATAGACATTGAAATAGGCACCATCATAAGGATGAGGGTATATATCATTTGATACGACCAAAAAGTGTAACACATAGAAAAAGCCACTTTAGATCCTAGGTTTCTTTGAACCAAATTCGATTCAGGGCTTTTCAAGTCGTTTGAGCCATGTCCGTCTGTCTGTCTGGCTGTCCGGCTGGTACGCACGATAACTTTCGAAAGACGCAACCAAATGTTTTGAAATTTTGCACGAGTTAATATTTCCCCAAAACTACTTACGGTATTGCAAATGGGCTACGTGGCCCCGCCCCTTCTGGTACCTCTTATACAAATACATCATTCCGCCCACTTTAGAAATTGAGTTATAATATCAATACACCCAACGGGATCGTACCATAATTCTGTACCTAGTAAAGCTACAACAGGATAAAGTTTAGGAGAAATAATCTGGAAGTCTAGACACGCCCCTTCTGGTACCTTCCATACAAATGTACCACTACCCTACCCTACTTCTGGTACCTTCCATACAAATGTACCACTACCCTACTTTAGAAATCGAGTATAATATTAGTATAACAGGAAATTTTTTGTCGTACAGAGGGTGATGGTATAAGTAAGTCGGGTTGCCCGACTGAAACTTTCTTACTGGTTTTGTTTCTTTTCATTCAAAGTCTGAAGTTTGTCATTGTTTTAGCACTTATTGATATCAGATGCCTTCTATGAAATTTAACGATTATTTTTGTTGTGAAACATTTAAACTCTCTATCTGGACTCCTTACGTGCCCTTTTCGTTCTTATTTCAAGAAAAGTGTCGTAAAATGGGACTTTGGAACAATAAAATTTGCTACTAAAGATGTTGCGTAGAAAAATTTTTGGAGCTGTTCTAAGGCAAAAGATCGATATCTTCAACTTTTCATGATTTCAGAAAACCGGTAAAACCGACCTCAAAAAACCGGTTAAACCGGTTGTTCGAAAATCGATATTTTGTAAAAACCGTCTGACGGTTTTCAACAAAAAAACCGGTTTGTCGGTTTCCGGTTTCGGTTTTGTATACTCTAACCATCACCCATACCAAACGGGTAAAGCTATAATCATGAAAATCTAAATGAGCATTGTCCCTATAAAACAGCACAGTACCACGAAGAAATTTCTTAAAATTAATGCTTTTAAGGCCAAAATGGCACAAAATGGTATAAAACTGGCAACATTACTTACACCAAACGGCTTAAGGTAGAATCGCGAAAATATAATTATTAGTGAGCTATAGAACTAGTGAGCTAGTAAAGGGAGTTTCCGAAATTCGTACTTTTAGAACCAAAAGAGATCCACAAAGGATCCACAAAATTCGAACTTTTAGGGCTAAAAAAGGACCAAAAATTAGTAAAACTGTTAGGTTAGGGGCACAAGGCCAAGAAAGGGATGAAATAAGTACCATAACCCAGACCAAAGGGCTAAAGTTAGAAACGTGAATTTTGGCGTACATTTTTATTTTATAGAGTAGTAGTACAATGCGAAGACATTTTTGGAAACTCAAATTGGGGGCAGTAAACATGGGTGTGTCACTAAATCAGAGAAATTGATTTTGACAATACACGTCATCCAAAAATTAAATTTGTTGTGAATATTTATCTAAAAGCGGTAGAATCAACTGCTTGGCATTTTATAAAACCAATTATCACCCTTATCAAATGCCTCAAGTAAGGATTATGCAATTTAGTGTGGTTATCCCCTAATAATGTAGACTTCAGCCAATAAAGCATTATTGGATTGGGAGCGAAAGAAATAGGCGAGGACCTAAATCAGATCAAACGAGTGGTTGTGGAAAACAACTAGGTAAGTAATAGGTCTTAAAAACTATTTCTTACGGTTTTAGTGCATTTTCGAAAAAAATCCAATGAATTTTAAGTAGAATTATTTGGGAAACATTTGAACTTTCTCTTTTGTCTCCTCACGTGTCCTTTTCGTCCTTGTTTCGAGAAACGTTGTAAAATGACCTTAAAATGGGACTTTGCAACATAAATTTTGCACACAAAATTTAGTTGGGGTGCTGTAAGACCATAAATCAATATCAACAACTGTTACTAATAATATTTTACATTTTTCAAAGCACTTAGTTAAAAACGACCTAAAATAGTCAAAGAATCTTTGTTGCTTATTGTTTTAGTGCATTTTCGATATCAGATGTCTTAAATGAAATTGAAGGAGGATGTTGTTTTTGTGAAATATTTAAATCTCTTTCTTGACTCCCTACGGGTCCTTTTCGTCCTTATTCATAGTACATAAGAATGGTTAATCGCTAACTTCTGAACAAAAATAGCTGTAGGCTAGTGTTATAGGTTATGGCCTTATTCAAACCGCAAAATGATATGCAAGTGTACAATTTGACACTCATTAATTTAACCAGAGAACACATTTACCTCTGGATATCCAAACATGTACATTCATTTGGTGTTTACTAGCAAACTAATTAATTTCACAGTTTTACCTTATAGCCTTAAAATCTTTGAACCATAAAGAAGATATGAGTGTATATACATTGTACATTTACAACAATTACATATATAACATATATTACATTTACAACAATTACATATAAACTAATCATGCGCTTACTGTGTCTAATCCATGTTCATATGGAAATCGTAGTGCCGACGGATCTTCATTTGTGATGTAAATGGTGTTTGCGACAATGTCTGGTAAGAGCTTTTAGCTGTGCAAATTTAATTATCATAAGATTTAGCTTCGCATGCTTGACAGTAGGACGATTCTTTGTTTTCTCCAAATGTGGATTAATCGCGAGGTGGTACATTATATATAACAAATTGTTATTGTGTCGTTGTACTTGGTTGAAAAGCACAGCAATTCAAGTGTTTCCGACGATGAAATAACAATAAGAACTTTGCTTGTGCTGGGGTATCTTAATGATGAATGTGTGTTTCGGGTTATTTATAAATTAAGTTAACAGTCCATTACTGGACCTAAAGAACGTTGCTGAAAGCATATTGTAAATATCGATATGTATAACAAGTACAGAAATTGGCCGAATAGAAAAAAACCTGTAAGAAAGTTTCAGTCGAGAAACCCGACTTACATTCCCTTACTTAACCTTCAACAAATCATAAAATTTTTGTAGTATATCGATATAATTCCTCCACTTCGAAGTGATACATTTGTATTGTATGGGATGTACCAGAATAGTCTTCCAGTTTTTTCTCAAAAACTTTATCCTGTTACAGCTTTACTAAATACAGAATTTGTGTATCGCTTTTGATGTATTAATATTACTACTCCGTCTCTGAAGTGAGCGGAATGGTACATTTGTATGGTATGTACCAAAAGGGGCGTGGCTAGACTTCCATTTTTACCCAAAACTGTATCCAACTTCAGCTTTACTAAATACAGAATTTAGGCACGGTCGCGTTGATTGTATTACAAAAATTAATCAATTTTAAAGTTGGCGGCTGCATATACATAGGTACGGGAGGTTCCGGAAGGGACGTCGCTAGACTTCCAGATTTTTTCTCGAAAACTTTATCCTGCTTTAGCTTTACTAAATACAGAATTTATTTGCGATCGCGTTGGAAGTATTGATATAATTTCTCCATCTCTGAAGTGGGCAGAAAGGTACATTTGCATAGAAGGTACCAGAAGGGGCTTGGCTAGACTTCCAAATTTTTTTCCAAAACTTTATTCTGCTTTATCTTTACTAAATGCAGAATTTAGGTACGATGGGTGTATTGATATTATTACTGGATTTTTAAAGTGGACTGAATGATGTATTTGTATGGGAGGTATCAGAAGGTGCGGGTAAGACGGATATGGCTTAAACGACTTAAAAAGTCATGAATCGAATTTGGTTCAAAGAAACCTAGGGTCTATAGTGGCTATTTCTATGTGTTACACCCTCCTACCCGTAGGGTGAGGGTATAAAAACACTTTTGTCCGTAATATGCAATACTAAACTAATGTGATAAGATGATTATATGCCGCTAATTAAATTGTTGTAGGCTACAATACATAGTTGTACCAGTCCTAAGAAAAAACAAACCCATACGAACTGAAGTCATTAACAGTACTAACAATGGTGCATCGCTTACTGCTATCAAAATAATTACGCTTGTCAATACTTCAACTAAGTTTGTATGAAATTTCATCAGAAGCTGTTTAGGAGTGGTCTCTTTATTTCCTTTTGCTTTTAATTCGCTCACTGTTATTTGCTGCCTGATATTAATGTGGAAACAACAAAGTTGAGTTAATTTTGCCTTTGGACATTTGGAAGTATAATAAGAGCATCCTTGCAACTCCATTTCACTATGGTCTTCTGTGGATATGTTGCCACAGATATCAGTGTAGTTAAGTTATACTGGAAACGCAAGTTATTCGACAATAAAGAACAGAAGCTGATGACCTATTAGACGAAAATTTAACTAATGAGGAAGTCCTTAGATTAAAATTGTCAACGCTCTGCTCACTCTTTTGGTTAATGGTTAATTGGTTAATTGTTTTCAATAACGTTATGACTTTTACATAAAGGCAAATCGAAAAATGTTTCTTCGAATATTTTGTAACCAACTACATCGGAAATCACTGATCTCAATTAAAACCAGTACAGAAATTTCAGTCAGGTAAACTGACTGAAGAATACTAGGGTGATCAGTTCGGTTTTCAGAAACCGGCTACTCGGTTTTTTCCACTCATAAAAACCGTCGGTTTTTTTTAAATCCCTGTTTTTCGAATATCGAATAATCCGGTTATTTTTTGTCGAATCTCGGTTTTTTGGCGTTCGATATTTTTTATTTAAATTTATTCATAATTGTGTTAAATGTGTACTCGTACATGCTTTTTTCCATTGTTTCGGCCGAACAACCTAATTGTCAGTTTTATAAATCTTCAATGTTTAATAAGTCGACTGAAAAGCGAAAGAAAAATGTTTGTAAAAGACCAATTTAATAAGGAGCTTCAACTTATCCATGATGTTAAGCACCACTGGAATTCTATGCCCAATATGGTTTCTCAATTTTTAAAATTGCACAAATGTGTGAATCATACTTTATTGGACATAGGACTCACACCATTTAGTGAAAATAATATCGCAACCTTGTCTGTGCTTAGTGACTCCCTTAAACCTTTGGAAATGTCTATACAAAAACTTTCTGCAAACTCTTCGACTTTAGCTGATGCTGAAGGTATTTTTAAATTTTTACTTTAACACTTTTCAACAATTCAAAAAAAATTATCAATAAATTTATATGCAATTTTCAAAAGACGTATATCAGAACGACGTGTTCAAACCCTGACTACTCTCATTTTGTATTTAAGTACGAGTAAACTCCCAATTAGTGACGCATTTCTAAAATATTCAAGTAAAAATTATTTTTGATTTTTTATATATGGATAAGAGCGGCAAAAGGACTCAAAACATTGTCAGATTATTAAACGCCTTGTACACTATAAGTCCAACTAGTACATTGAGTGAAAGGGCATTTTCAATGTCAAGTTTTATAAAAACCAAAGAAAAAAATAGGTATACACTCAAGAACTTAAATTGTATCTTATTTCTTAAATGTTACTTTAGGGAAAACTGAAGATAAAATTAAATATATTTATATATAATCAAGTATTTACAAATTAATTGTTTTGTTTCGTTTGTCTTTGTTAAAAAAACAAACTGATCTCACTAATGTTGTGCATTGTAATTATAAATAAACTAAAAGTTTACTTCTTATAGGTATGATTGAATTGTTTTCTGTTATTTGTTAATAAATATTTTGGTCTAAAATTGTGTTTTAATTTGTTATTTGGCATACTTTTGAAAACCGGATTATCCGGTTTTTTGTGAATTTCAAAAAAAGCAACCGGTTTTTTTTAATTGCCATTTTTCGAATAATTCGAAAACCGGTTTTCGCAAAAACCCGAATAATTGATCACCCTAATAAATACCATCACCCAATATAAGATATTGTTGAAAACTTGAGTTATTGAAATGAATAGATTTTTAATTAAAATAAAATTACTTATGTATATTGTTTCCCCTGCTTGTGGTGCAAAATCGTCCAAAACATTACTTATTTGTGTAGGGGGTATAGGTGCCGGTTTGGAATTTATGTGAGAAATATTAATATTTCAAAAAAAATTAATATTGATAGGGGGTACCACAAGGGGTGAACCGAAACGGACCTTATTCATTCCTAACGCAAATTTTCATACGTACAACTTACGAATAATTTGACTGAATTCAGTGCACTTACAAAAAAAGATATGTATGTAAGACTATAGGGGTGAGTTTGGTCTTTTGTGTGGGAGGTACCAGAAGGGGTGTGTCAAATAGTTAGGTTTTCTGAGGTTTCGCCTCCTATCACAATATAAATTAACCGACTAATTTTCATTACCCCTCAAATGTCCGTTTGGAAGTTATGGGTGAATTATTTATTTTCCAAAAAAAAAGTAATTTTGTATGGGAGGTACCAGAAGGGGTGACCCGATATAGTCCATATTCACTCCTAATTCATATTTTCATAAGCGTACAAATTACTCATAATTTGACTGAATTCAGTGTACTTAGAAAAAAGATATGTTTGTAATACTATGGGGGTGAGTTCGGTCATTTCTATGGGAGGTACCAGAAGGGGTGCGTCAAATAGTTAGGTCTTCTAGGGTTTTGCCTCCTATAATAACATAAATTAATCGACCAATTTTCATTACCCACCAAGAGTCCGTTTGGAAGTTATAGGATAAATATTAATTTTCGAAAAATAGGTAAATTTGTATGGGAGGTACCAGAATGCGTGAACTGATATAGTCCATATTCATGCCTGAGTCTAATTTTCTTAAGCAAACGTCATACGCAAAATTTGAGTGATCTCAGTTTACTTACAAAAAAGATATGTATGTAAAACTATAAGGGTCAATTCGGTCATTTGTATGGGAGGTACCAGAGGGGGTGTGTCAAATAGTTAGGCTCTCTGAGGTTTCGCCTCCTATCACAACATTAATTTATCGACCAATGTTCATAACCCCCCAAGTGACTGCTTTGAAATTATTTGAGAAATATATAATTTCTAAAAATAGTTCATTTTGTATGGGAGGTATCAGAAGGCGTGAACCGATATGGTCCATATTCATACCTGAGTCTAATATTTATAAGTTAACATCATACGCAAAATTTGAGTGATCTCAGTTTACTTGCAAAAAAGATATGTATGTAAAACTATAAGGGTCAATTCGGTCATTTGTATGGGAGGTACCAGAATGGGTGGGGCAAAGGTTTCGGTTTTCTTAGGGTTTGTCTACTTTTGCAAGATAAAAAAAACTGACCAAATTCAGACATCCTCCGGTTGTCCGTTTGGAAGTTATGGAAGAAATATTAATTTTCCAAAAATAGGCAATTTTGTATGGGAGGTACCAAAAGGGGTGGGGCTATTCAGCCCATTTACAATCCCATAAGTTCGTTTTGAAAAATATTGATACTGGTAAATGTTCATACCGATCCGTTAAGGTTTACTCGAGTTATCCTGCTGACCAGCCATCCAGCCAGCCAGACAGACGGACATAGCTCATTCTTCTTAAAAAGTTCTGAAACGAATTTGGTCTTAAGATACTTGGGGTCTAACTCGTCTCCTTTAATGCGTTACACTATTTTTCGTATCAAATGATATATACCCTCATCCCTAAGGGTGATGGTATAAAAATAATTTAATGAAGTTGTGACTAGATGGTTAAAATTTATAATGAAGCTGGTTAAAATTTGTGGTTAAAATTTATAATGGAGCGATTTGAAGTTATGTAAGAAATAATAATTTTACCAAAATAGGTCACTAGGTATGGAAGGAATGGGTCGGCCGATATAGTCCATATTCATTTTCATGCGTTAAATTGTCATATACGTACATTTTATGCAAAAAATGACTTAAGTCCATGTACTTTCAAAAAACATATTTATGTAAAAATAAGAGGGTCAATTCGGTAATTTGTATGGGAGCTGACCAAGGTTTTTGTTTACAGAGGGTTTTAAAATGAACTGACCAAATTTAAATGTCGTACAGCCTTCCATTTGGAAGTAATTGGCGATATATCAGGGACATGGTTCAATCGCCCTAAATAGTCATGAAACTAATATGGTCATAGGATACAAGTGTTCTTTAATGCTTTGCAATTTTTCTCGTATTTAATGATAAATACGATCATACATATGGGTGATGGTATACAAAAATCAAGTATTTTATCTGATTTGGTTTTACCTGAAGGGGTCAAGTTTATATTCATTCCTGAGTCAAGTTGAATTCAGTGTACTTATAAAAAAAGATATGTATGAAAACTATTGGGGTGAATTCGGTCATTTATATGGGATGTACCAGAAGGGAAGTGTCAAATATTTAGGTTTTGCCTCATATCACAACAAAAATTAATTGACCAAATTTTATTATCCCCCAGGTGGAAGTTTGGAAGTTATGGGAAAATATTGTAATTCTAAAAATAGGTATTTTTTTATGGGAGGTACCAAAAGGGTCAACTGATAGTCCATACTCATTCCTGACTCAAATTTTTATAAGCGTACATATAACCAGTACAGAAATTTCAGTCAGGTAAGCTGTTAGATAAAAACCATATACTATATTGTTTAAGTCTTGGGTTATTGCAACTGATAGATTTTTAATTAAAATAATATTACTTATGTATTTTTATACCATCACCCTTAGGGATGAGGGTACATATCATTTGATACGACCCAAAAGTGCAACACATAGAAGGAGTCACTTTAGACCCTAGGTTTCTTTGGACCAAATTCGATTCTGGACTTTTTAAGTCGTTTGAGACATGTCCGTCTGTCTGGCTGTCCGGCTGGTTCGCACTATAACTTTCGCAAGACGCAACCAAATGTTTTGAAATTTTGCACGAGTTAATATTACCCCGACCGGCCGTGGCATAGTGGTTAGAACACGCGACTACCATGCGGGAGGTCGTAGGTTCAAACCTGGCTCCAGTCATCTTAACAAAATTATTCTTTCATTGTCGGCTCCCCTCGAATGTTGTTGACAGCAACTTCGCAGTATAAGTGTCGAGTCAATCAGGGTGTCTAGTAAGAGCTTCTCAAACAGTGACGTTCGCATTCGTCGATAAACAAGTAGGTGCCGTTAGTTGTGAATCTAAAAATAGAAATGTGAATCTAGCCACGCCCCATCTGGTACCTCCCAAACAAATCTGGTACCACCGACTTTAGATATCGATTAATATTATTAAAGCACTACCGCGATCATGCCAAATTTCTGTATTTAGTAAACTTCAAGCAGGATAAATATTTTCGAGAAAAAATCTGGAAGTCTAGACACGCCCCTTCTGGTACCTCCCATACATAGGTATCACATCGCCCACTTTAGATATGGAGTAATAATATCAATACACTCGACACGATCGTGCCCAAATTCTGTATTTTGTTAAGGATGAAGTTGTGGAGAAAAAGTGGAAGTCTAGCGACGCCTCTTATGGTACCTCCCATACAAATGTACCTCTCCGCCCACTTTAGAGACGGTGTAATAATATCAATACACCCAAGGCGATCGTGCCCAAATTCTGTATTTAGTAAATCTATTACAGGATACATTTTTGGAGAAAAAATTTGGAAGTCTGGACACGCCCCTTCTGGTACCTGGTACAATTGTACTATCCTCACTGACACGTTTCTCTTGGTTTATGATAAATACAATGTCAATATAACTGACAAGCATTTGCCACCATTTTACGAAGATAGCTAATATCTCCGCTTTAAGAAAAGTTGTCAAACCTTGTACGAGGTTTCGAATTAAAAGTGGAAAAAATGTTGACGAAGCTGTACACAGTTGTTTGCACGAAAAGTTGAAAATGTTCCCAGCAACATTAAAATTTTTATACGAAATAATGAGCATCTGAATAAATTCAAAGCGAAATGTAAGTTTGAGCAAAAAAATTATATGGAAAATATTTGAAATATTGAAAAAAAAAATTTGAAAATATTTTGACGCATTATGCAGCGGACTAGTCGATGTTTCTTTTAAATTTTCGTGCAAACGAACTTTCATACCAGCCTTAAGGCAATTAATTAAATAATATACTTCTCATTTTCAATTTAAATCAAAATAACAAGTAGATCGCCACCCGGGTCCAAAGGTACCATTGCTTATTTAATAAAAAAATTTACTCTGCAGCATTGCTGAGTTTTGCAAATGTGTTACCTAAATATTTGAACAGAGCCACTTATGTCATCAAATATTTATACGTACTCACACACATGGCTGCGCACATTAGTAACCACCTCAGCTTTTGTTCAGGATTGCTATCATGATGTAGGCCAAAGGGAATACTTTGAAAAGAAAAAATACTAAAAGTGCAATTGATGTGGTTTCAAATGGAGAAAAACGACCAAACGTTAGTTTTAAGCATTAAAACTGAAACATGTTCATTAAGGGTCCCATATACGAGTGCAAATGATATGAAGCTGTATGTATGTAGTCTCTTTGTAATACAATTGTGGACATATGTATGATACTGTTGGCGTAAAACATGTGTTAAATATATAAGTGAAAAAAATATAAGATATCAGTTTTTATTAATGGAAATGCACACTCTTTTAAACTTGTAGCTCTTTAGATTGTAAAGTTATATGTTAAACCAGTACAGAAATTTCAGTCAGTTAAACTGACTGATAAATACCATCACCCAATATAATATATTGTTTAAGTCTTGAGTTATTGAAAATAATCGATTTGTAATTAAAACCAGTTAGAAAGTTTCAGTCGGGCAACCCGACTTACATTTACCCTTAGCCTCAGTAAAACAAATAATTTTCTATTTTATTGATATTATTACTCGATTTCGAAATTGGGCGGAGTAGTGGTACATTTATATGGGAGGTACGTGAAGGGGTGTGTTTAGGCTCCAGATTTATTCTCCATAACTTTATCCTATTATAGCTTTACTAAATACAGAATTTGCGCACGATTGCGTTGGGTGTACTGATATTATTACTACATCCCAAAAGTGGGCGGAAAGGTACATTTGTATGGGAGGTACCATAAGGGGCGTGTCTAGACTTCCAATTTTTTCTCCAAAACTTTGTCCTGTTATAATATAACAAAATACAGAATTTGGGCACGATCGTGTCGAGTGTATTGATATTATTACCCTATTTCTAAAGTGGGCGGAGTGGTACATTTGTATGGGAGGTACCAAAAGGGGCGTGTCTAGACTTCCAGATTTTTTCTCCAAAACTTTATCCTGCTTAAACTTTACCAAATACAGAATTTGGGCACGATCGCGTTAGGTCTTTTAATAATATTAATCGATTTCTAAAGTGGGCGGTACCAGATGTGTATGGGAGGTACCAGATGGGGCGTGAATACACTTCCAATTTTTTTCTCTAAAACTTTATCTTGTTATAGCTTTACTCAAAATAGAATTTGGGTACGATCACGTTTAATTTATTGATATTATTTCTCCATCTCTATAGTGGGCGGAAAGGTAGATTTGTATGGGAGGTACCAGAAGGGGCGTGGCTAGGCTTTCAAAATTTTTTCCAAAACTTTATCCTGTTATAGCTTTACTAAATACAGAATTTGGGGACGATCCCTTAGGGTGTATTGATATTATTACTCGATTTCTAAAGTGGGCGGAATGATGTATTTGTATGGGAGGTACCAGAAGGGGCGGGGCCATGTAGCCCATTTGCAATACCGTAAGTAGTTTTGAGAAAATAATAACTCGTGCAAAATTTCAAAACATTTGGTTGCGTCTTTCGAAAGTTATCGTGCGAACCAGCCGGACAGCCACCCGACAGACAGACAGACAGACAGACAGACAGACAGACAGACAGACAGACAGACAGACGGACATGGCTCAAACAACTTAAAAAGTCATGAATCGAATTTGGTTCAAAGAAATCTAGGGTCTAAAGTGACTCCTTCTATGTGTTACACTTTTGGGTCGTATCAAATGATATATACCTTCATCCCTACGGGTGATGGTATAAAAAATTTTGCAAATATTGCACATACGCAGTTTCATCGAAACGTAACGTTTACTTAAATAATAAGAATTCCTTAACGACGAATTTTTGAGATACACCATCCACAGGGTGTCGGTCACTCTAAGGTTTGTTCAAAAAAATAAAACCATTGTCTTTTTTCAAATTCTAAAACTGCAAAACTTTATATTATTTACCCTATACAATTATATGGGTATTATATATACGGACGATTTCATTGTAAAAAATTGCTATATTTAAAATTTTTTTTTATTGTAATCATAATATGAATTTGTTGAACTTTAACAAAACAAACTATATATATCGTTGGAAAGTCTCTTCTTTCCAAATCCTCTTAGAAACTTAAAATCTGTTAATATTTATCCGCGTTGCTGACTTATAAGTTCGTAAAAGTACGAAAAACCGGGTTTTTGTTCTCGTAACTTAAGATTTTGTTGGTTTTAGAAAATTTGAAAAACAGATTTTTGCATCACCTACCAGAAAAATAGTATAATTTCCCAGGTATTGGTTTTTTGTCGCTCTGTGTTATCCATAGAATAATGCGTGTGTCCGCAACGCACATTTAGATTGAAGTAGCATAAAAGGTAAAAGTATTTTAAACGTGAAGAAAGTTGTTTATTAAACCCCAACATGTCTTCCTAATTCTACAAAAAAGAATATACTGCTCACGTAAGAAATTTCGCTAACTTTCACAAATTTTCTTTTTTACTTGAAGTTGCTGTGGAAAATTTTGTGTGTCCGTAACGCACTTTGTGTTTGTGTTTGTGTCATTAAAATAACATTATAGTACGGTCCAAAATCTACAATTTTTAATATGAACATAGTCTTCAAAATATTTGAAGAGAAACCTACAAGATAAGAAAAAAAACGTGGTTCCGAAACACATATTGTAAATCTTATTATACCCCCACCCTAATAGTAGGAGGATATATATCATTTGATACGACCCAAAAGTATAACACATAGAAGCAGCCACTTTAGACCCTAAGTTTCTTAGAACTAAATTCGGTTCATGACTTTCTAAGTCGTTTGAGTCATGTCCGTCTGTCTGTCTGTCTAACTGGCTGTCCGGATGGTGTGCACGATAACTTTCGAAAGACGAAACCAAATTTTTTTGAAACTTTGCACGAAATAATATATCCCCAAAACTTCTTACTTAAAAAAAAAAAACTTAATTTCCCTTTGCACCCCATGAATGAGGTATGGGATAGCTTCTCGCGTTGTTGTGAAATAACACGCTTTCTATTTTTAGATTCACAACTAACGGCACCTACTTATTTATCGACGAATGCGAACGTCACTGTTTTGAGAAGCTCTTACTAGACACGACGATTGAATCGACGCTTAATACTGCGAAGTTGCTGTCAAACAACATTCGAGGGGAGCCGACAATGAAAGAAATTTTTTTTTATTTTTTTCTTTTAAGATGACTGGAGCCAGGTTTGAACCTGCGATCTCCCGCATGGTAGTCGCGTGTTCTAACCACTATGCCACGGCCGGTCCCCAAAACTTCTTACGGAATTGAAAATCGGCTACATGACCGCGCCCCTTCTTATAACTTTCATACAAATGCACCATTCCGCCCACTTTGGAGATGGAGTAATAAAATTATACAATCGACACTATCGTGCACAAATTCTGTATTTTGTTACGCTATAACAGAATAAAGTTTTGGAGAAAAAGATTGGAAGTCTAGCCATGCCCCTTCTGGCACCTCCCGTACAAATGCACCACCCCGCCCACTTTAGAAATCGAGTTGTAATATCAATACATCCAACGCGATTTTTCCCAAATTCTATATTTATTAAAACTATAACAGGATAAGGTTTTGGAGAAAAAAGTGGAAGTCTAGCTACGCCTCTTTTGGTACCTCCCCTACAAATGTACAATTCCTCCCACTTTAGATGGCGAGTAATAATATCAATACATCCAACGCGATCGTTCCAAAATTCTACGTTAAGTATAATTAAAGCAGGATAAAGTTTGGGAGAAAAAAAACTGGAAGTCTAGCGACGCCCCATCTGGTACCTCCCATACCCATCAGGCACCGCCCATTTTAAACTCGATTAATATTATCCAACGAATATATATCGAATATATATCCAACGCGATCGTGACCAAATTCTGTATTTACTAAAGCTCAAGAGGATGAAGTTTTGGAGGGAAAATTGGAAGTCTAGCCGTGCCCCTTTTGGTACCTCCCATATAAATTTACCATTCCGTCCAGTCTAGAGATGGAGTAGTAATATCAATACACCCATCGTGATGGTTTCCAAATTCTGTAATTAGTAAAACTAAATCAGGATGAAGTTTTAGAGAATAAAACTGGAGGTCTAGCCACGCACCTTCTGGTACCTCCGCCCACGTTAGAAATCGAATAATAATATTAATATACTAGAAAATTGTATGTTTTACTGAGGGAGAGGGTATATGTAAATCGGGTTTCCTGACTGATACTTTCTTACTGTTTTCTTCTTATTATTAATTTTATAAGCTTTACTAGCATCAATAATAGTAATAAGAAAAGATTGTGTTGGATCAAATAAAGGAAAAATTTAAATCCACATCTGTTAACATATTTGAAATTATGATATTAATAACTACGAAAATTACAATTCAGATTCCCAGAAAAATAAAAAATATTTTTTTTTTTGTAGTATAGTGTAATCTAAGAATATTAAAAACAATGTGATAGTTTTTGTTTATCATAATATTAACATTATAGACTTGTTCTGTATTGGTTCCTACAAGTTCTTTGGATAATCCTCAACTAATGCTGAGTTTTGCTATCAGCCTAATATACCTAAAACAGTAAACGGTTTGGCGGCTGTAAGCTTAAATTTCACTAGTATATTGTCGCATACTTTTATTTGTCACCCTAATGTTCACAGATATTTCACGTTCACATAAATTGGACAGCAAATGGTGTAACAAAATCTGAAGGACATTAAGGGTTGGCATAACAATTTAATAAGACATATAAGTTGTGTTTGTGCAGCTAGCCATAAATATCTCTATACCCATCTTTACGATGTTTACCCCTTTTACATTATTTACTCGCTTACAAAGCGAAAATTCATTCATGTGCTTGAAGTATGGATATTATAAATGGGGCAACATTTTTCCATTCTAGTTATAGCAAATGGTGTGTATTAAAATGTGTTTTTCAAAGAAAATCCTATGAAGATCCTTGTGTAGTTAAACATTTGTTTTTGTCTCACATTATTTACATACGTTTGTTGTTGATATCTTCAGAGAATTTTAAAGGAAATCTACTTGCACTTTCATATACATTCGTTTGTTAGAGTAAAAACAACTCCTTAATCTAATCGGTCTATTGTGCTCTTGTGTTTATACATTGTATGTATGTTTTGATGTGGCGTTTTGTATTCTATACATAATGGTATTTTGTTCTCAACTTGAACACACCGTTATGTAATAGAGATGGGCGCTCCTCTAAAGACAGTTGTGAATTATTCGTGAACGTGTGAAAAAAATTTCGTGCAGAGTGCACCACATATACCAAACCAAATAGAGTTTATATATTTATACCTTTTACACTTATGAGTAAAATTATTATTATTAAAACAATTTTAGTGAACTAACACGCACCTATTTTAACATATTAAAACCTACCATTTAACGACATCTCAGAGAGTCGGCTTTGTACTAGGAATATTTTACTGGCTAATCAAAAGTTGCTGTCAATAACAAGGGGGCGCCGCTGATAAAAAGATACGTAGATGTCCGTGATACGGTTCGAACTCACCGTTAACCACTGAATGGTTTTAAAAATTGTATTATTATTGTATCTTTGAAATATTTTACATAGGTGTTGAAATTTTTATGGGGTGATTTCCGGCATCCTTCGCCAAAGGGAAGATGATATACGTTATTTGCTTCGAAATAAAGTGTAAATCTCTAAAGAAGACAAGTTAAATGTCATGAATCTTAACACGAAATTCATTGAGACGTTTGGTTGAGACGTTTCTGTTTTGTCCGTCTTTCCGGCTGACTGGTCAACACGATACATTGAGTTAACATTAACCGATCCTACATAAATCAGTCGGTATTAAATTAACTTAATAATATTTGGATTAGAATGGACGGAATAGTCCAACCCTTTTTGGTAAAAACTGTTCAGCTTAACCGTTTCAGCTGTCTGAAAATTCTGTACTGATTTCTCGTATCAAATGATATATACCCTCATCCCTTAAAGTGAGGTTATAAAAACATAAATGTATCTAACATATGAAGGTTTTATTTTCATATGGAGAATGGTTATGAAAGTTTTCTTAAACAAAGCTGTCAACATTCTATCATTGTACATTCTTGTCCTTTCTTTGTTATGTATAAAACAAGGCCATTGTGTGGCTTAAAGTGTATGTAAAGTGTAAACATATACATATGTACCATCTTTTTATGTCATATTTTATGATACTGTGTATGCTCATACCAATGAATGTCGCCGGCATATTTTTCTTATTTTAAACGTTTTGATTTACCTTCGTCTCTGCCAGAAGAGAATTCAAAACATTGATTCGAACAATTTGGGTCATGTTAAATGCAGTGTAATTTGTAGCATATTTATTTAGTTTTTTTTTCTTATCATATTTTTGTGCACTTTTTAAACATTTTTAATGGTAATATCAAAAAAAAGATCTATATTAGTCACCTAGAGTACATGCATAATAAACTTCTGTGCATGAACTACTGTAACATTGATGTCTAACGCAGCAATCAAAAAAGTAACATGGTGTTAGTTAACATTCAACTCTATAGTGAATACTATTTCCCTCCAGTTCTTTACCTTTGTAACATTAGAAATTAAATTCTTATCAAAAGGAATTCCCTTTAAAGATAAATTTTCATCACGTTAAATCCATCAAAAAAATTTAAATCGGTAGTAATTACATTCAATAGTTGTGAATGTTTGAACTTTAAGTGAAGATAGAAAAAATTCTAGCATGTATATGAAATCGATTTTTTACATAAAATTCGGTTTTATAAAATATGGCTGTAATGTAAATCAATTAATAATTTATATCATGTGGCCATTATTCCCTTTTAATATTATTAATGCGAATGTCTGTCAGTGTGTTTGTTTGTGGCTCAATTACACCTAAACGGCTGAACCGATTTCCATGGAATTGTAAAGCCTTGTATTGCACTATATGGAAATTACTTTAGGCTATAAATTTTTTAAGTGCGCGTGGCAAAGCCTTTTTTTTGAGCTCGGGAGATAAAATTTTATGCACAGAAAATGCTCGTCAACAAGAATATGAATATGCAGACGAAATTTAAATTTTGGATCAGTGGGAGGAGAGGGCTTGACCAAACTGTATTTTGGCCCCAGAGAGATAAAATTTGGGGCACAAATAGTACTCGACAACACAAATATGAAAATGTAGACGACATTTTAATTTTGCATCAGTGGGCGGAGGGGGCGTGGCAAGTCTGTATTTTAGTTCTAGAGCGATAAAATTTGGTACACAGATTGAACTCGCCTACATGAAATGAATATGCATACGAAAAATGGTACGCAATTAGTACTACGAATAAAAATGCAGACGAAATTTTAATTTGGATAATTGGGGTAAGGTGGCAAGGCAAACCTGAGAGATAAAATTTGATACACAGATACTATTCGACAACACGAATATAAATAAGCAAACCAAATTTAAAGTTTGGGTCAGTGGGCGGACTGGGCGTGGAAAACCTGAATATTAGCCCTAGAGAGATAAAATTTAGCACCCGGATAGTACACTACAGCACGAATATGAATGTACACAGGCGACATTTGAAATTTGGATCAGTGGGCGGAAGGAGCATGGCAAAACTGTATTTAAGCCCTAGAGTGGTACACTTTGGTACACAGATAGTACTCAACAAAACGCATATGAATATGCAGACGAAATTAAAAATTTGGATCAGTTGGCGGAGGGGTCGTGGCAAAACAGAATTTTAGGCCTAGAGGGATTAAATTTGATACCCAGATAGTACACGGCATCACTTATATGAATATATAGAATTTACTAGCTGACCCGGCAAACGTTGTTCTGCCATTCAACTTCTGACTCGGCGAACTTTGTCTCGCTCCAAGTTAACGCCTTCATAAAAGCTCCAGAGTAATATTAAAACACATATAGTTCAAATTTTAGTGTGACTTATTTAAATTTAATCGAAGTCTGTGAAGAGCCGTCTGATACACAATGTTTTTCGATTTGTTTTCCGGCGCTAAAACAAACAATGAAGACAGTTCGCCAACACGCGAAAAACTGAGAAATTCGAGGTTGATCTCAAAAACTTCCAATGATTGGCCTTGCGATTTATTAATTGTCATCGCAAAAGCCAATCGAATGGGGAATTGAATTTGCTAGAATTGGAAGGGAAAATCGGGTGGAATAATATAAATTCGAGGGAAAAGGACTTCCTCTCCTTTGAAAAAAATTGACGGGAACGTTATCAATCCAGTTGAAACATCAACAGGAATTTCGCCATTACAAAGCGCCAGTAGATATTTTGAAAATGCAGTAGCCGCTGGGTCGTTTTGCAACGTGACTCTGGGGGATGGCGGGAAGCGTTTGACGAAAATCTGCCGACAGAAATATTATAGCCCCACCAAATCGTTTCGAATCACCTCATAAATCCTTCATCTTTCGGTCAACTGCCTCCAAAGCTCGTTGATGCGCTACCGTGCGTTCATCCCAAATGATGATTTTGCATTCTCGCAACAATTTCGCTGTCGCCGAACTTCTGCATATTGTGCCCAATGGCTTGTCAACTGTGAGAAGATTCATCGGCAACTTCAAAGCGGAGTGTGCAGTTCGACCGCATTTCAACAAATTGGCAGCAGATGGTGCAACAGCTAATGCAATTTGCGATCGATACGCATAAAAATTATTTAGCTAACCTTTTTATTCGTTTTTTTTTCCTGATGACTTGTAAACAAACCTGTCGTTGTATTGACCATCTTTAAATTGTGATGATATTCACCCTCTCCACGGCAGAACATCAACGGGTATTGAAGTACATCATATGACCGATGAGTCTCCCGACGCTTGAGAACAATATCGTGTGATTCCACATTCTCACCCTGCAATAGCTGTGAAGCCGTCGATATTCATATGAACAACTTTAAATGCAAAATATTCGATCGCAAAAAGGATACAGTTGGGATCTCACCTCGAAATGAGTAGCACGCCTTCGATATTCATATGGAATGGTAAAAAGGTGGTTAACGTGCATGTGATCAAGTCGATACCTTAATTCTAAACCAAGGTATGTGTAAAATGAAAATTTAATAGAAAACGCCTTTAAAGTTTGTAAGTACATCATATAGATTGCACTTATATGTTAAGTTAAAATATCCTAAATCTACTAAATCATGTATTCGAAAACCGAATTGTTCTAAAAAGGTATTTTTCGAATAAACCGGAAACCGGTTTCTGAAAAATTCAACTATTTGCACAACGTTGATCTAGTCATATTGCCGAATCGCCAACGATATAGATCTGAAGAAACTTATGATCTTCGTTTGGTGGTGATAACAAAGCGCCAGCTCGATGATGTATTTGCCCTTGAATCTGAATGTGTGGAAGCAATTTCGAGCAAAATGGGAAGAATTGTTTTTAATAATAATACTGACACAAAATCAAACTTTTTCGGAAACACTCGAACGTTGGGCAAAACATTACCTCAGTTTATACTTTGCTTAAGATATTCCTAGAATATTTAATTTCATTGTCTTGTTTCTTTTTTTTAAGCAACGAAATGAAATTAAATGTTTTTGCGACCTATTTTAAAAAAGTGAACAAAATATTTTGCACCGAGCTAGGGGTTTACCCAGCTCCAGTAATACTATCTGAACTGCATAACTACGTTCGTGCGTTTTTTTCACTGTTACACTGTGTAATGAGACGCCATTACCTTTTAACTCGGATTATTGCCGGGTTGATCAACAACTTCGGCTAAAAATGACGGCATTTGTAAGCATCCTTCATATTTTTGTGTATTTGCCAGGAAATGTTTTGATTAGATTGTATCTCCATAGAGAAAGGAATATGTGACAAAGGCACTGGCGGATGAGTCAAAACGGCAATTTGACATTGCCACCAGCGCAGCCTAAGCCGGGAGTTTCCGATTGCAACTTTAATGCATTGCAATGCTGGCATACGGCAAACAATTAACCCATATCAACGCAGCGAAGATCTTTGTAGGCGATTGTGGAATCTATATTTACGACTGGTCTTCTTCTAGTAACATTTTGTCGAATTTGTGGTGGTGATTGTGCAGCGGAAACTGTGCAATATGGGATCGTCTCCATTCATTTTTTTGGCACGTTCTTTTTGCGTTTGATTATTACGAATGTTCTGACTGATTATAGCACGACGCGCACGTCGTCCAAAGTTTGATTGTCTAATAGGAGGCATTAGTCAAGTAAATAACTCTCCCTAAAAACAACCATGTCCTATTCGAAAAATCCAAATTTTTCGAGTTCTTCCGAGTTTTCCACCTAGAATTTGTCTATTTTTCCATTCGGAAAGTCATGTCGAAATAATGATCTTAAGTTTTTCGCAGTTACATCGTCCAAAACTATCAAATTGAAAAAAAATAGAGCAAACTCTTGATAAATTACTATACATTTTTCATACTATTTTTATATTTATATATTTCACAATAATCCGAAATTTTTCAGCAGCACAACGAATTTTGCACCTTTACCGTCGTCTGAAATCTTCAAACCGATAAAATGGAAGATTTCGTCGAAGGCATCCAAATCTTTCGATTTTTTTCTGGAATTTTCCACCAAGAATTTTTCTATTTTTCCATTCGAAAAGTCATTATTGTTCAAAATTGTTCACATTTACATCGCCCAAACTTACCAAAACATATGATAAGATGCAAAATTTTGTTTTTCATAATTTTCCAACTTAAAATTTTCTATTTATCCATTCGAAAACCGAAAAAGATTTAATTTTCGATTTACCTCAAATCTGGCGATGAAATGCAAAATGTTGCCGAAAAAATTAAAATTTTCTAATTTTTTCGGAATTTTCTGAGTTTTCCACCGAGAATTTATCTATTTTCCCATTCGGAAAGTCATTTCGGAATAATTATCCGAAATTTTTCGCAAGTTATATCATTATAGTTTTGAAAAATCGTACGACAAAAAGTAAAGTTTCGTCGAAAAATAGTATTAAAATTTTCGAATTTTTCCGGAATTTTCCGAATTTTCCACCTAATTTTTTTATTTTTCCATTCGAAAAATCATTCGTAACAATCGCACACAAAATTCCATACAAAAAGGCAATTTTCGGTTTTTCCAATTTTCCGGCTTTTCCGGAGGATTTTCCCAAAATTTTCTTTTACATAAACCTTCCCCTGGCAATTACGAACAACTGAAAAAAAATTTCAGCAAAATCGGTCCAGCCGTTCTCAATTGATGAATTACTATACATTTTTGCCACCATTTTTATATATATAGATTTTATTTTTGGATCAGTGGGCGGCGCACTGTAGCTAAAATATTGATTTCATTGGCCAAAAGTAAAATTTTTTGTCACCTATTTTTTATATTTTTACGCCGTTTTGTAGCTAATATATCCAGATTAAGGTAGCCAAAAAATTAGGTTAAACAATTGATAATTGTGGGAGTGGCATGCTGTCAAACTCAACTGTTTTTTTAATTTCAGAAAAACGTATTTTTTTGTTTTTTTTTCCTCAAAAATAAATGGTTACTAATGGCAAGCTATCATCGATAATTGCCTGTGGTCTTTTTTATAATGTTGGTTGGATTATAGTCTTTAGTTGTTGTAAGTGGTCACAGCACTAGCGTTTAATATTAGGGGCGTTATGAAATTTTTATGAAAATACTATATTTTTCTCAAATTAAAACTTTAGTGGAATAGAACTTCTAGGAAACAAAAGGGAACAAGAAACGTATACCACCCAGAGAAAGGTGAAAGTGTCCTCTTTAACCCTATATATACTTTTGTAACTGCCACGGGCCGCCGGTAGAACACTTTTATCATTTTAATGAAATTACTTTTAAAAAAAATCAAATTACGCCCTATAAGTAAGTACTCGTATACATAATTCGAGTAAACCTTGACGGATCGGTATGAAAATTTACCAGTATAAATATATTTCAAAATTAACTTATAGGATTGTAAATGACCAGAATAGCCCCACCCCATCTGGTACATCCCATACAAAATATCATATTTTTGTATAATAAATATTTCTTTTATAACTGCCAAAAAGACGATCGGAGGATATTTGATTTTGGTAAGTTTATTTATATTGCAAAATTTGACAAACCCTAAGAAAACCGAAACCTTTGCCACACCCCTTCTGGTACCTCCCATACAAATGACCGAATTGACCCTCATAGTTTTGCAGACATATCAAATTTTGCGTAAGATGTACGCTAATGATTATCAAACTTAGGAATGGGTATGGACAATATCGGTTGACGTTTTCTGGTACCTCCCATACAAAATGACCTATTTTTGAACAATTAATATTTCTCCCATAACTTCCACACGGACACGGGTAATGAAAATCGGTCGGTTCATTTATATTGTGATAAAAGGCCAAACCTCAGAAAACCTAACTATTTTACACACCCCTTCTGGTACCTCCCTATATCCTATAGTCTTACATACATATAATTTTTGTAAGTACACTGAATCCAGTCAAATTTTGCGTAAGTTATACGGTTATGAAAATTTGGAAAATAAGAAATCATCCCTCCTGTGCCTCCCATACAAAATAACCTTTTCTGAAAAATTTATATTTCTCCCATAACTTCCAAACCGGCACCTGGGGGATAATTTTAATTTGGTCAATTAATTTATCTTGTAATAGGCGGCAAAACCTCAGAAACCCTAACAATTTGACACATCCCTTCTGGTATCTCCCATATAGATAACCGATATTTTCCCTTTTACATACATAGCATTTTTGTATGTACACTGAATTCAGACAAATTTTGCCAAGGTAAGCGTAAATTAAACGTTGATTTACGAAACAAAAAATTCAAACACGGTGTGCTGCCCCTAATTGTACCTCCTGTACAAATAAGTTAATTTTTTTACGTTTTTGCTTCACAAGCAGACAAAAAATAATAAATGAGCAATTTTATTTTATTAAAAATCTATTAATTTCAATATTTCAAGATATATATATACCCTCATCCCTAAGGGTGATGGTTTCAAATCCTATACAAATCTGTTGCAGTTTTTATTTTTAAAATGTTTGCTTTTTAAATTATCAAATTTGACAGCAAAAATAATAAATTTTTCTGTATTAATAGCAAGAAATTTGTAAAAAGTGGTGTCCTTTATTAAACCAAAAAGTACTTTAAATGTACTAATAAGTACATTTATTGTACAAAAAAAGTTCATTAATCGTGCCAAAAATTATTTTTATACCATCACCCTTATTGATGAGGGTATATATCATTTGATACGGAAACCAGTAAGAAAGTTTCAGTCGAGCAACCCGACTTACATATACCATCACCCTCAGTAAAACAAAAAATTTTCTATCATATTGATATTATTACTCGATTTATAAAGTGGTCGGAGTGGTACATTTGTATGGAAGGTACCAGAAGGGGCCTGTCTAGACTTCCAGATTTTTCTGCAAAACTTTTTTCTGTTATAGTTTTACTAAATATAGAATTTTGGCACGATCGCGTTGAATGTATTGATATTATTTCTCCATCTCTAAAGTGGGCGGAGTGGTACATTTGTATGGGAGGTACCATAAGGGGCGTCGCTAGACTTCCAGATTTTGCCTCTAAAATTGTATCCTGCTTAAACTTTATCAAATACAGAAATTGAGTACGATCGCGTTGGATTTATTGATATTATTACTCCATCTTTTAAATGGGCGGAAAGGTACATTTGTATGGTAGGTGCCAAAAGGGGCATGCCTAGACTTCCAATTTTTTCCCAAAACTTTATCCTGTTATAGCTTTACTAAGTACAGAATTTGTGTACGATTCCGTTGAGTGAATTATTACTCGATTTCTAAAGTGGGCGGAATGAAGCCATGTAGCTCATTTGCAATACCGTAAGAAGTTTTGGGGAAATATTAACTCTTGCAAAATTTCAAGACATTTGGTTGCGTCTTTCGAAAGTTATCGTGCGCACCAGCCGGACAGCCAGACAGACAGACATAAGTACAGACAGACGGACATGGCTGGAAAGTCATGAATCGAATTTGGTTCAAAGAAACCTAGGATCTGAAGTGACTCCTTCTATGTGTTACACTTTTTGGTCGTATCAAATGATATATGCCCTCATCCCTAAGGGTGTTGGTATAAAAAGTGTAACGCATTACAGGAGACGAGTTAGACCCCAAGTTTCTTAAGACCAAATTCGTTTCGGGCTTTTTAAGTCGTCCGGCTGGACCACTGGTGAGTAGGATAATTGGAGTAAACCTAAATGGATCGATATGAGTAGCCCCACTCCTTCTGGTACCTCCCATACAAAATTACCTTTTTTGAATAATTAAAATTTTTTTCATAACTTCCAAACAGACGACCGGAGGATAAATTAATTTGGTCAGTTTATTTATCTTGCATAAGTAGACAAACGCTAAAATCTTTGCCACACCCCTTCTGGTACCTCCCATGCAAATGACCGAATTGACCCTGATAGTTTTACATACATATATTTTTGTAAGTAAACTGAATTCATTTAAATTTTGCGTATGATGTTCTCTTATAGAAATTAGACTCAGGTATGAATATGGACTATATCGGTTCACGCCCTCTGGTACCTCCCATACAAAATGACCCATTTATGGAAAACTAATATTTATCCTATTACTAACTAATTGATACACCCCTCCTGATACCTCCCATACACATGACCCTACTCACACTCATAGTCTTACATACATATCTTTTTTGTTAGTACACTGAATTTAGTAAAATTTTGCGTAACTTGTACGGTTATGAAAATTTAAATCAGAAATAAATATGGACTATATCGAATCACCCCTTCTGGTACCTCCCATACAAAATTACCTTGTTTACCCACCAAGAGTCCGTTTGGAAGTTATGGTAGAAATATTATATTCCAAAAAAAGTCATTTTGTATGGGAGGTACCAGAAAGGGTGAACCGATATAGTCCATTATCATTCCTGATTCAAATTTTCACAACCGTACAACTTGCTCATAAGTTTACTGAATTCAGTGAACTTACAAAAAAGATATGTGTATGACTATGAGGGTGAATTCGGTCATTTGTATAGCAGGTACCAGAAAGAGTGTGTCAAATAGTTAGATTTATCTGAGGGTTCGCCTCCTATTGCAATATAAATTAATCGACCAACTATCATTAACCCCCAAGTGTTCGTTTGGAAATTATGGGAGGAATATTCATTTTCTAAAAATAGGTCATTTTTTATGGGAGGTACCAGAAGGCGTGAACCGATAAACATCATACGAAACGAACATCATACACAAAATTTGAGTGAATTCAGTTTACTTACAAAAAAGGTGTGCATGTAAAATTATGAGGGTCAATTCGGTCATTTGTATGGGAGGTACCAGAAGGGGTGTGGTAAGGGCTTCGGTTTTCTTAAGGTTTATCTACTATTGCCGGATACATAAACTGACGAAATTTAAATATCCTCCGGTCATGCGTTTGGAAGTTATGAAAGAAATATTAATTATCCAAAAATAGGTAATTTAGTATGGTAGGTATCGAAAGGGTTAGGGCTATTCTGCCCATTTACAATCTCATAAGTTCGTTTTGAAAAATATTAATACTGGTCAATTTTCATACCGATCCGTTAAGGTTTACTCGAGTTATTCTGCCCACCAGCCATCCAGCCAGCCAGGCAGACGGACATAGCTCAATCGTCTTAAAAAGTCCTTAAACGAATTTGGTCTTTACGTACTTGGGGTCTTACTCGTCTCCTTTAATGCGTTACACTTTTTTTCGTATTAAATGATATATATCCTCATCCCTAAGGTTGATGGTGTAAAAAAAAAACATATTCTTTCATTGTCGGCTCCTCTCGAATGTTGTCGACAGCAACTTCGCAGTATTAGTGTCGAGTCAATCGGCCTGTCTAGTAAGAGCTTCTCAAACAGTGACGTTGGCATTCGTCGATAAACAAGTCGGTGCCGTTAGTTGTGAATATAAAAATAGAAAGCGTGTTAATTCACATCAACGCAAAAACATATCCCATACCTCATTCATGGGGTGTAAAGGAAAATAAAGTAAGTAAGTAGTAATACAAAATGCCAATAAGATGTATGCAAGTGACCAATAACGTACGCCAATCCATTGAATACGATCTTCAACCATATTCTTCACTTCAGCCGCATTAGTATCCTCACTACTAGGTAGATGTGGTATTTTCGGTCGCGTATCATCCAGTAACGTACACAGAGATTATAATTTGCGTATTGCACGAAAAACATTGTGCACAGAACGCCGGATGTCGCTGTATGTCTTTTTATGGTTTATTGATGTTTTACTTGATTCTGCCAAAGCTGGCAAAATTTAGAATTTTCGGAGAAAAAAAACTAGTTTTAACAAATTTTTCAGAGATGTTGAAGAAATATATCGTGCAACAGAGTCAAAAACGGTGCTTTTGGCTACGGTAAGCTTTGATTTTATCATTTATTTGTACTCAATAAAATAAAACTTGATATAAACACATGATACATGATTCTACACAGAAAAAAACCCAACTGTTGATGAGTAATTAAATATTATTGTTAGCATTCAATTTCGATTTATAACAACTTTTCCATTTGAACATGTTTGTAAATTGTCATATTGACAAATTTTCAACCACTTTTCAAATTTAACTAAAATACACAAATTGTAACTGTAAAAAAACTGTTTATTGTATTTACAACTTTTGTTGTTGTCGCCTGTTTAATTAAATATTTAATTGTATTGACGAAATGGTATTCAATATGACAAATAGTTTGTCGTAATTTTTTTCTGTGTACAAATTTATAGAAAAAAATGGTTATGTCATAACACGGAAACCCGCAAAATCAGTTATGTAAATATTCTAATAATTGTTTTTCATTTTCCTTCTTTCCTTCAATCGATTTTCTGTTTTTTAACTTTATAATGTTTCCGCAATTTCCAAAGCATGTCTTATTTGTTGTATACCAAAAGTCGTGTAAGACCAAGATTTGCTCTTAACCACGAACTTCTTATTGTGGTTTCCGGATGCAAAGCAATAGTTTATAAACTTCAGTGTTGTACATTCTACGATAACTTTTATTATGTTCAAGCAAAAGTTGTATACTCATTTGTTAGGAGTGTGAACAACCAAAGGGGAAACTTTCGTCTTCACAAGAAATACAGCAGAGTACAATATGTCTTCAGTCACAAAAAAATTATTTTGGCAACTGGAAGAAAACTACTTGTGACAGCTGCATTATTGTTGCGACACAAGTCACTTAGGCTCTTCCGCAAAATAATGTTTCAAAGATTTGTATCATGGCTATTAAGAGCAAACTTTTCTAACTTGTGATAATACTTTGGAGAGTTAAAAAGAAAAGGTGGTCCGTCGTTCAAGCGAATCGTATCTACTGTTGAACATGTGCAACATTTAAAATTAAACTGCATTCCGTTACATAGCTACTAATAGATAATGTAACTTGTACATTGTACAATTTAATGAGCCACATCGAAGAAGTACATGGGATGGCATCAAAGAATCATTAAACAGAAATTTTAAATTTATGTGGTAAAACTTATTCGAACTTGATTTAGCCAAGGGAGAAGTTGCTGTAATTTAAGCTTTTACTATGTGTTCCAGCTAATTATACCATCACCCTTAGGGATGAGGGTATATATCATTTGATACGAAAAAAAGTGTAACGCATTAAAGGAGACTAGTTAGACCCCAAGTATCTTAAGACCAAATTCGTTTCAGAACTTTTTAAGAAGAATGAGCTATGTCCGTCTGTCTGGCTGGCTGGCTGGCTGGCTGGCAGGCTGGCTGGCTGGCTGGCTGGCTGGCTGGCTGGCTGGCTGGCTGGCTGGATGGCTGGTCAGCAGGATAACTCGAGTAAACCTTAACGGATCGGTATGAAAATTTACCAGTATCAATATTTTGCAAAACGAACTTATGGGATTGTAAATTGGCTGCATAGCCCCACCCCTTCTGGTACCTCCCATACAAAATTACCTATTTTTGGAAAATTAATATTTCTTCCATAACTTCCAAACGGACAACCGGAAGATGTTTGAATTTGGTGAGTTTATTTATCTTGCAAAAGTAGACAAACCCTAAGAAAACCGAAACCTGTGCCCCACCCATTCTGGTACCTCCCATACAAATGACCGAATTGACCCTTATAGTTTTACCTACATATCTTTTTTGCAAATAAACTGAGATCACTCAAATTTTGCGTATGATGTTTGCTTGTAAATATTAGACTAAGGTATGAATATGGACTATATCGGTTCACGCATTCTGGTACCTCCCATACAAAATGACCTATTTTTGGAAATTATATATTTCTCCAATAACTTCAAAACAGTCACATGGGGGGTTATGAACATTGGTCGATAAATTAATGTTGTGATAGGAGGCGAAACCTCAGAGAGCCTAACTATTTGACACACCCCTTCTGGTACCTCCCATACAAATGACCGAATTGACCCTTATAGTTTTACATACATATCTTTTTTGTAAGTAAACTGAGATCACTCAAATTTTGCGTATGATGTTTGCTTATGAAAATTAGACTCAGGTATGAATATGGACTATATCAGTTCACGCCTTCTGGTACCTCCCATACAAAATTACCTATTTTTGGAAAATTAATATTTCTCCTATAACTTCCAAACGGACTCTTGGGGGGTAATGAAAATTGGTCGATTAATTTATGTTATTAAAGGAGGCAAAACCCTAGAAAACCTAACTATTTGACACACCCCTTCTGGTACCTCCCATACAAAATTACCTATTTTTGGAAAATTAATAATTCTCCCATAACTTCCAAACGGACATTTGAGGGGTAATGAAAATTAGTGGGTTAATTTATATTGTGATAGGAGGCGAAACCTCAGAAAACCTTACTATTTGACACATCCCTTCTGGTACGTCCCACACAAAGGACCGAACTCACCCCTATAGTCTTACATACATATCTTTTTTTGTAAGTGCACTGAATTCAGTCAAATTATTCGTAAGTTGTACGTATGAAAATTTGAGTTAGGAATGAATAAGGACTGTATCGGTTCACCTCTTGTGATACCCCCTATCAAAATTAAATTTTTTTGAAAAATTAATATTTCTCACATAAATTCCAAACCGGCACCTATACCCCCTACACAAATAAGTAAAGTTTTGGACGATTTTGCACCACAAGCATGGGAAAAAATATACATAAGTAATTTTATTTTAATTAAAAATCTATTCATTTCAATAACTCAAGACATCAACAATATCTTATATTGGGTGATGGTATTTATCAGTCAGTTTACCTGACTGAAATTTCTGTACTGGTTTTAAATTTGGCTTAACTTAAAATAAACTGACTTTGTGACTTTGTTGTTGTTAGCCTGCAGCCACACATGCACGTAACTTGGTGCATGTTGTATATTGGCATTTAACTCAGAATTGCATGAAATATCGATAATCAACTGCAAGTGGCCTGATTCGATGCATGTGCTGCTAAGGTGTTTGTATAATGTGTGAATGTATTGAGTTTTTCGTACTTTCAATTGCACGTGTGGCCTTGGGGTTAGATATCGGTGTTGTAGTCAAAATAAATTAATAAATACAAAACCAGGTACATGTAAATGTTTCTTACGTACAAGGACACTTTCAGTAACATACTGGAGAATAAGTTAAAATAAAATGTCAGTATTTATGTTGCACAATATGGCTTAAATAGTAAAATTAAAAGTTCTTTTATTAGGAAAAAACGTAATTTAAAAAAAGATTTTTTTTTAGTTTTATGACGATACACTTAATCAAAAAGTTGGCAAGTAAACCATATGTCAATTGTCGGAACATGTGAGATTTTAGGATAACTAAGAAGATCTATGAGACAGATTGGAAGACTTTAAATAAATCAAGATAAAGGACACACACCTCACACTAGTAACATCATTTCTGTGAACAGTACAGGCAAGGTAGTAATAGTGAAATATTAAGTATCGGGTTTAGGTAAAAGTATATAATCTCTACAACAGATAATCTTATACAAATTATCTTTTGTAGGTATATGTAGTTGGAAGATATGAGAATATATACCATTGTATTTTCATATCGCTAGGTGGGGTAGATTTATATCCAAAATTTGAAAGGATGGATTAATTAACTTGATATTTAAAATATATATTTGTTTGCTCATGACAAACAATTGTATGTTCAAATGGACCCGGTAGGTGGCGCTTTGATGAAATTTTATGGACCAATTTAACTGAAATTAAGAAAATATGTTTGTTTGTTTATGAGAAAAAAATTTAAGTACAGATGGAATTTGTAGGAGGCGCTGGGGTGTATTTATACCGAAAGTTTAAACGAAGGGGCCAATTTAAATAGAAATCAGAAAGTGTGTTTGTTTGATCATGAGAACAAAATTTTTGTATATATGGGACCGGTATGTGGCGCTGGAGTGGACTAATTTTGAAATTTATATTGGTTGTCCAATTTATATATTTATTTATTTAGTCTACTGATAAATATCTTACAGACTAGTATACAAAGTTAATTATAAAATACATTTCTTTACAAATTTTAAGCAAATTTAATTTAAATTGATTTTTTTGCAAACTAAAATCCAATATCGAAGAATACCATAGTTAGTACGGTGGAAATCTTCATAAAAAAGCCTTTCTACCCGCAATTCACGGGGAGGAGAATGTAAAATTACCAAATCAGACAATTCATTACATTTAATTACATTGTTCAAAATATTGAAAATAAACAGTATAGAATAACTAGATCTACGATCTCTTAAAGATTGTAGACCTAGGAGTTTTCGCCTATTTTCATATGTACTTCCATCTAAGCACCAATTGATCTTTTTGAAAACAAATTTACAGAATAACTTTTGGATTCTTTCAATTCTGTCTGAATGAGTGGTATAAAATGGGTTCCATATTAGAGAACAGTACTCAAGATTGCTCCTAACAAACGTGCTTCAGAGTACGGTGATTTTTAAAATCTTTAACATTTATTTTCACGAAACCCAACATTGAATAAGCCTTAGAAGTTATATAATCAATATGACTATTAAACTCTAGTTTTGAGTCAAATATGACACCTAGAACTCTCTTTAATGTATAGTCTCCAATGGAGTAATTAAACAAAACCGGATCTCGACTGCGAACATATGATATCGTACAACATTTTAACAGATTCAGACCTAGTTGGTTTCTACTACACCATTCATTTAAAGCAAACAAGTCCCTCTGTATGAGAACAGAATGATTTATATTTGAAATTTCCGCGAACAACTTTAAATCGTCCGCAAAAAGGAGAGGTTTACAGAACTTTAAACAATTCGGTAAATCTTATATATAAAAATGAATTGATGTGCAGTTGTCTCGCTAAAACTCAAAAACGGCTGGACCGATTTTCAAAATTTTTGTTTTGTTTTCTTCGCTATAGCTTCCGGATGGTTTAAAATGTTTTATTTTTTCCAAAAGTGGGCGGCGCCACGCCCCTTTTTTCAAATATCGCTCAGACGGCCTTCCTAATAGACCGATTGATACAAAAATTTTACCATGAGGTACTGTTGACCTGTAGATAGTTCCTGACTACATTTGGTTGAAATTGGAAAAAGGGGCGTGGCACCGCCCATACAACTTGAAAATTAAAAAGGCTATATTTCATGAACTATCAGAGGTATGAAGTAGAGATTTGGTATATATATTGTTATCGCAGTAATAATTACAGCCAGGATGGAAGTGGGCGGTGCCACGCCCTCTTTTAAAAATCGCTCTAACGGCTTTTCTAATAGACCGATTGATACAAAAATTTTACCATGAGGTACTGTTGACCTGTAGATAGTTCCTGACTGCATTTGGTTGTTATTGAATAAAGGGGCGAGGCACCGCCCATACAACTTGAAAATTAAAAAGGCTATATTTCATGAACTATCAGAGGTATGAAGATGAGATTTGGTATATATGTTGTTGGGGCAGTATAAATTACGGCCAGGATGAAAGTGGGCGGTGCCACGCCCTCTTTTCGAAAATCGCTCTAATGGCTTTTCTAATAGATCGATTGATACAAAAATTTTACCATAAGGGTACTGTTGACCTGATGATAGTCTAAGGCTATATCTGGTTGTGATTGGATAAAGGGGCGTGGCACCGCCCATACAACTTGAAAATCGATAGGGTTATATCTCATGAACCTTCAGAGGTATGAATATGAGATTGGTTACATATGTTGTTGTTGCAGTATGAATTATAGTAAGGGTGGAAATGGGCTTTTCCACACCCTTTTTAAAACAAACGGTTAAAACTGTCAAAATTCCACAGTATATTGCTGTTCACCACCTTTTTTATTCGCAAAAATCTTAACCAAAATCGTAATCTACGATAAATTTTTAAGAAAATTTCACCAAAAAACTTTGTGTCTAAAATCAATTCCCAGCTCGCGTTGGAAAGCATGAAGATTTCAAATAAAGATTTTTTTGTTTTTAAATGAGCACAAACCGAAAACTTCAGATATATATTTTTTGAGACCTTCTGCGTAAAACTGACTTCCCAACAAACTAAATGAGGTATTACAGAAGCAAATCTATTTATTTGTTAAAAAGTTATGGCCTCTGAGAGTTGGCATACAGAAATTAAGTTTTTAAAAATAATTTTTCAGAATATCCCAAACAATGTCAAAAATATACTATTCTCTTCGTTTTGGTCTACAAACATCGGAATGGTAGGTAAAATTAGAGCCGGGGCCCATAGGTCTGAAGTAACTGAATAATTGCTCATTGATAAAAAAAAATATCTCTACCAGAAATCTTCATGCTTCTCAGATCGAACTAAAAATTGATTTTAGACATAAAGTTTTTTTGTGAAATTTTCTAAGAATTCATCGTACATTCTGATACTGGTATACGATTACCACTTCTCTTTTTGACGCGAACAAATTGATCCGTCCTAATGAAATAGCTTTTTTGAACTAAATATGTAAAAAGTGCAGAGGCGCTGCCCACGCTCTTCAATAGTTAACTTTTTACCAGTATCTAATAATGGTCCGTACACCAGGCAGTTGAGGACACATAGTAGTTGCGCAGACTAAAACAGTGATTTTTTTTTATTTACTTTACAGGTGTGTATTTTTCAATTACTTTTCAGGAGAGCCATACGGCACGTGAGACCATCACTTTGTTAAGCCAAATGTTGGTGACCGAATTATCTCAAAAAATGGTAATACGAGTTCAATACAAATGAAGTATTCCGGAGTATTCTTGATCCGTGTGAGAAGAAGACATGACAAAAGAAGTTTTTATGGCTAAAGGCATGAAGCTTCAAACGGAATATTCATTTGCGGAATTTTCAGAGATAGTTAGTATTATATACAGACGGTTCCCACTACTGCAGATCAAAATAAATTATTTTGATCTTTAGCGGAATGTCTGTTTCCTACATACAGAAAAAACTTAATCTACATGTAGACACAATAGATATGACTTAGCTGATGAACTTTTTATTAGCATTTACAACAATAAAACTTAATTGGTTAAATTCCATGTTAAGGAGTTACTTGAAATTAGTTACATAAGTAAATAAACAACATATTATTGTCGAACTTAAGTACCGTTTCCAAAGTACTTTCTAGACCTAAATGTGAAATATATTACAAGTTAATATGCAATAGCGAAGCATTGCCGGGCCCACTAGTCATTAATAAAAATTAAAAATAATAAGGGCCCTTAATGCGTTCCTTGCGGGATCCCTGAAAATGCATTAATTTTAATGCTGGAATACCAAGATGCCATTTTAACTACCAGTTTTCTATCCAATAAAAAACTTTTGAAAAATTCTAATTATTTTCCATTTATACCATATTGACAAAGCTTATGTAACAAAATATCATGACTTACTGAATCAAATGCTTTTGCAAAGTCAGTATAAATGACATCGACCTGTGTCTTATTCTCCATAGAGGTTAAAATTTTATTTGATAAAACAGCAAGATTCGTGCAGGTTGAACGACCTGGAAAAAACCATGTTGAAAAGAAGATATACTTCTTGAAACATGTTCAAAAAGTTTATTTTTAAGGATTTTATCAAAAATTTTAGCTAATGAGCATTGTTTTACTATTGGTCTGTAATTCATTACATTAGCCTTATCACCAGACTTAAAGATAGGGACGACGCAGCAATTTTTTCCAGTTATCAAAAATACACCTTCATTTAAACACGCATTAAATACAGTTTTAATAGGAACTACTAATGATTTAACACATTGTTTAAAGAAAATATGTGGAAGTGAATCATTAAATATACAATTCGGATTGTCTTTTAAATCCAAAATTGATGACTTAACGTCTTCCTTAGTAATTTCAATTACAAGACTAGGAAGTATAGTCTGAACTGACTGTGCTACAAAATTGTTATGGACAGTGAATTTTGATTGAAAATAAGACGCAAATAAATTGCACGACTCAATGCTATTTTTTGATAAGCTATCATTATAATACATCCTATTAGGATAACCATTATTCTTTCTTTTGACATTTATAAAATGCCAAAATGCTGAGGAATTAGAACAAATTTCATTTTCCGTCCTAAAAATGTAATTCCTATACAAGAAATTATGCAAAAAATTAAATTCCCGCCGAATTTGCTGAAAGTATTTATAATCCGCTTCTTCATTAAACATTTCATATTTTTTAAAAGCCTTATTTTTTATGTTTTTTAAATTGGCAAGCCTTTTATTAAACCAAGGAGGCTTATTTCCTAATAAACGATTAGACTTAGTAATCAAAACCGAAACTGCATAATTTATTTTATCAGAAACAAAATCCGAAATTAAATTTGGATCGGTACTTCTGTTAATGTGAGACCAATCTACACTTTCAAGGTAATTATTAATTGCAGCATAATTACCTTTCTTAAAATTGTATGATTTGATATTATTTGGTAATTCATTTTCAAAAATATAAAATTTAAAATTGATAACAACTGCGTTATTATGGACAGTGTTTCTCGATATTGGATTTAAACACTTATTACAAGATGTTTTTAAATCATTTGAGACAAAAATTAAATCAAGAATTCTACCGATTTCATTTTTAAAGCAATTAATTTGATTTAAACCATGAGTAAGAAAAAAGCTGGTAACAAATTCATCAATATCCGACCACATAATGTCTTTAAGATTAAAGTCACCTAAAACAACTTCATAGTCATTACAATTAGAATTTAATGCATTTTCAATATTCTCCAAATGATTGTTATAAATTTCATTGTTACTATTTGGTGGTATTTATGATACAAAAAAGAATATAGATTTGTTAACATTATTAAAAAAAGAAAACTCAATACAAAGTTGTTCAATACCGCTAACAAACTTTAAAGAAAAAGGCCGGCTAGGTATATTAGCCCTCACCGCTAACAAAACACCACCTCCTTTTTTTGGTCCTTCTGGTGTAAAACTTCTATCACAGCGATAAACATTATAATAATTATTAAATAATTCTGAACTAAGAACATCCTCCGATAACCATGTTTCGGTTATAACAATAATATCATAGTCTTTCAACGATGTCATAATGAAAAACTGATCGGCTTTAGATCTTATTCCGCTGGCATTCTGGTAATATATTGAATAATTTGTAGTACTATTATCTGTTGCATGATGTTTCATTGTAGGTCCGGCAGCAACACTGGTTTCCTTGGGTGAAACACAAAAGGGCGAAGCCTTATGTCTACAGGCCATAACGACGATTTTATAATGTCATCATAAAAACTTGATGAAACGCCCAACTTTAAGTTCACAAACTTCAACGTACTTTCATCAACACCTTTCTTCACCAACCTCGTACATTCAAGATGTTGTTTACCAATTTCAGTATTGCTCTCGATGTATGAAATTATCTTCTCAGCCGTTACTGAAGGTTTGAACGAAGAGATGTGTAGGTATTTCTTCTTCGCAACCACATCTAGCTCATTAGTATCGTTCTCACCAACAATAACTACACGGTTTTTGCGTTTACGCCTTCCCACTTCTATCCAACTATTTGTATCATCATCAGCTTCATGCATGTTCGATCGAACCTGTTGCGCAGCATTAGGAACACATGCATTATTAACTGCATCAGTTACGCTCGATCTATTAACAACAACCACTCTGCAAATATGGCATGCAATAAAATTTGATTTTAGTCCTTTAAAGCACTTTGCACAGAGAGTATTTGGTGGGCAGTCCATTATACACGTCTTTATTCAATAGCAGTCAACTGAAATACACCCAGTATTTTATACATATTTGTATTTAATGCATGACATAAATAAACATATAATAAACGTAAATTTTCGACTTAAAATCGGACACGCTGTGCCCCTACTGGCATCTCCTACACCCCGTAGAGAATATTTTACTTTTAACATTTTGTATTTACAAGGGAAACCTGAGGGTAAACCTGGTACCAACCTATTCAAAATTTTCAGATTTGTGTGCGAATTAATAAGAGAATGTAACTTTGATTCTCAGTTGGACCTTTTCAGTACCCCCATAAATATTGTATTTAAAATTTTACATTTGTGGGATGTAGCCTTTGTAACTAAACGTCTCGCCTGGATATAAGACGAAAAGTCATATTGATGATGGTATTTATCAGTCAGTTCACCTGACTGAAGTTTCTATACTGGTTAAGGCTTTTTTTATATTATTATACCCTTGAGCAGGCGCAAGCTCTTACCAAGGGGTATCTTCTTATTTATAAAAAACTCGTGTCGAGTCACAAAACTCTTGCGCAACTCTATTTAGAGTAGAGTGAACAAAATAATTCCAGATTTTTTTTAATTAGGAAATAAAATCAGCTTAGGCTCTCACAAGTAGAGCTGATTTGCTTGCAGTAGTCAGCAAAAAAATAGTAAAATTTTAATTATAATCGGTGGTCTGATGTTTTACCCTTGCCTTTGTGTCAAATACAAACAAAGTGTATTCACAATCGTCGATTGCTCCAAGCGTTTAATAGTCGATATTGTAAGCTGTGCGATGAAATATTTTCTATTGTCATTATAGAACCCAGTTCTAGTGTTTGTATTTATGTTTACAATGTGTATGCGTGTATTGTTTTAAAAAGTACTTTTACGTATTGTTAACAAAGTTAAACGCAGTTGGCCTGATTTAAAAGCGATTTGTTACAAAACAAGTAATTCTATTTTTTTAAAATGTATAGGAAACTATGTTGTTTGCGCTAAACAACAAAAACATTTGATTTGGTGCCCAGAGTAAAAAACATTTTATAAAGTTTATTTCAAAAGCTTGTTTTTTAATAATCGTCAAGTGTTTAAAGACAACAATGTTTAGTACTATATTGTAGTCACTTATGTTAAAATTTATTGCCAATATTGCAATTAAAAGTCACACATTACATACGTATACGTTTTAAAGTAATATATATAACTTATACGTATACATGTATACACACAGTTGTATACATGTGCATACAATTCCAAAGCCTACTTATTAAACAAACACTCAACTTTAACGTTTATATAATACACATACTAATTGCGATGTGAATAGTGTGCTCTAATCTTCCAATAGTATGCCAAATAAATCTGACGGAAATAAATTGCTCAATATTAAACCTAGACAGGTTTTGTGGCGATTGAAGACCACAAACAAACTGGTATTGACGCGTTGGGTAAAGAGGGATTTATTCCATTCAAATTACACAATTCAAAAAAAGCCACTGTCAATTAAGGTCTTTGCTGATTTGATTCAACTGGTATATAAAGTTGTAACTTTGCAACGGAAGCTGAAACCTCATCATGTTTCTATTGAGTTACTTTGAGTTGAGTTAATTGAATAAATCTTGTTGGGCAATCACAGCGCTGTGAAAGGAAACTTCGGCATAAAGTGGATACCACCTAATGGTTGTGAAACGCTTTATTTTGAAAACAAAGCAAAAACTAGTAAACAAAGTTGTTTGCGATTTAAGAGTGTTCACTAGGTTGATTCTTATTTGGCAAAAAAAAAATGTTTTTGGAATTTTTCATGGGCCAACTTAAAATTTTATTAAGACGTACAAAAAAACTCTATGTGAATTTTTTTAATTTTTTTCTTAAAGGTTTAGGGGTCGCTACCGGGGTTCGAAATTCAAAATTTTACCGTCATCCTGAGGGATAAGCCGAATAACTCGAGTAAACCTTAACTGATCCTTATGAAAATTTTTCAGTATTCATATTTTCCATAACGAAGTAATGGAATTGTAAATGGGCAGAATTGCCCCACCCCTTCTGGTACCTCCCATACAAAATTACCTATTTTTTGATAATTCATATTTCTCCCATAACTTTCAAACGGACAGCTGGATGGCATTTAAACTAGGTCAGTTTAATGACCTTGTAATAACAGATAAACCACCAGAAAATCAAAACCTTTGTCACACCCCTTCTGGTACCTCCCATACAAATGACCGAATTAACCCCCATATTTTTACCTACATATCTTTTTAGTAAAAATACTGAATTCGATAAAATTTTGTGTGAGATGAACACATGCAAAAATTTGACTCGTGAGTGAATATGGACTATATCGGCCAACCCCTTCTGGTACCTCCCATACAAAATTACCTATTTTTAGACAAATTATTTTTTACCAATAATTTCCAAACGGACAGCTGGATGGCATTTAAACTTGGTCAGTTTAATGACCTTGTAATAACAGATAAACCACCAGAAAATCAAAACCTTTGTCACACCCCTTCTGGTACCTCCCATACAAATGACCGAATTAACCCCCATATTTTTACCTACATATCTTTTTAGTAAAAATACTGAATTCGATAAAATTTTGTGTGAGATGAACACATGCAAAAATTTGACTCGTGAGTGAATATGGACTATATCGACCAATCCCTTCTGGTACCTCCCATACAAAATTACCTATTTTTAGACAAATTATTTTTTACCAATAATTTCCAAACAGACAGCTGGATGGCATTTAAACTTGGTCAATTTAATGACCTTGTAATAACAGATAAACTCCCAGAAAATCAAAAGCTTTGTCACACCCATTCTGGTACCTCCCATACAAATGACCGAATTAACCCCCATATTTTTACCTACATATCTTTTTAGTAAAAATACTGAATTCAATAAAATTTTGTGTGAGATGAACACATGCACAAAAGTCACTCGTGAGTGAATGTGGACTATACCGGCCAACCCCTTCTGGTACCTCCCATACAAAATTACCTATTTTTAGACAAATTATTTTTTACCAATAATTTCCAAACAGACAGCTGGATGGCATTTAAACTTGGTCAGTTTAATTACCTTGTAATAACAGATAAACCCCCAGAAAATCAAAACCTTTGTCACACCCCTTCTGGTACCTCCCATACAAATGACCGAATTCACCCTGATAGTTTTACATAGATATGCTACTTATTTTTGATTTTTTTCATAGGTTAACTTAAAATGTTATTAAGAAGTACAAAAGAACTCGCTTCAGTGCCCTGAAATCCATGCGCAGTTTTAAACGTAGAAGTCATATAATATGACTTATGCATGGTATTTCGGGACTTCCCCGAAATATCAAACAGCAACCATACCATTACAAAAAAAAACATAAAGAATTCTGCGGATGCTATTTGTTTTGCCGAAAATCAGCTTAAAGAGTTTCAGCCACAAGATGACTACAAAGAGCTACTTAAGCTGACAATAATATTCTGCGGAGGTGTTCCAAAAACACCAATATTCTTCAGAGCACCAGCAAGTCTTCACAGTGCAAGATGGATGGCTAAGGCAATATATTCCATAAAAATATATTTATTCAGAGAGCAGTTCAAGCTAAAGGAAAGCGAATTATGTGAAATACAGGATGTTTGCATTTTTTTAATTAATATTTACCTTAAATATTGGTTTGAATCCACTTCTGGACCTCCTGCTTCAAGAAATGACCTCTAGTTATTAAAAGACTTGAAGTCTTATGCAACAATTAATAAAGAGATAGCGGCAATAGCCTTAAAAAAAATTCTAGGTCATCTCTGGTATTTGTCGGAAGAGCTAGATGGATTTGCTTTTTTTATGACAAAGTTTCTCATGAAATTAAGAAGAAGATGGTAAATGCTTTAAACATAGAAGGAGTAGATAATCCAGAAAAACGAGTTACAGTAGATGAAAACCTACTACATTCTAAAAGTCTTGAGCATGTTGTATCCAACAATACTCTTAAATTTTTCAGCAGAACGGGTATTATATCGGGTTTCCTAAAAAAAAATGTTGAAGATTGTTGCAGACCTTAATTTAAGTAAAGAATTAGTTCGGTCTATGAGGGTTTTTAACGATATTGCTGAACGCGAAGTGGCCTTGATGCAGGAATACAATAAATTGCATACACATAATGAAGAACAGAAGCAGTTTCTATCATTATTGGTGAAAGAATTTAGAAAAAAATATTCAGATCCAAAAAAATCTACCATGTGTAAATAATAATATATTTTACAATATTTTAAAATTTAAAGAAAATTGTAAGCAGTAAATGCAGTTGTTTATAATTATATTTTTTAATGTTAAGTTTTTCATGCAATGAATTGATGTTTAATATTAATATATTAAATTTTTATTTTAATATTTTTTTTAACTGTTTAATTTTTATTTTTGAAATGTATCTTTTTAAATAATAACGCAACAAAAACTGATGAACAAATTTGAAATAAATCATTTTTTATTAACTGTACTGTAAAAATTCCTAAGTTGGACTGCAAATTAGTGGAATGGGGCAAGACAATAGCGTTCCATTATCTACGTTGAATATCATATAACATTCATTAAACTAGATTTATATTTAAGATAAGCATTAGTAAAATTACAATAAGGGTATATCTTTACCAAAATATAAATGAATTCAGCATACTTACAAAAAAATGTATGTAAAAATATGGGGGTAAATTCGGTCATTTGTATGGGAGGTACCAGAAGGGGTGTCACAAAGGCTTTGATTTTTTGGGGGTTTATCTATTATTACAAGGTAATTAAACTGACCAATTTTAAATGCCATCCAGCTGTCCGTTTGGAAATTATTGGTAAAAAATAATTTGTCTAAAAATAGGTAATTTTGTATGGGAGGTACCAGAAGGGGTTGGCCGATATAGTCCATATTCACTCACGAGTCAAATTTTTGCATGTGTTCATCTCATACAAAATTTTATTGAATTCAGTATTTTTACTAAAAAGATATGTAGGTAAAAATATGGGGGTTAATTCGGTCATTTGTATGGGAGGTACCAGAAGGGGTGTGAAAAAGCTTTTGATTTTCTGGGAGTTTATCTGTTATTACAAGGTCATTAAATTGACCAAGTTTAAATGCCATCCAGCTGTCTGTTTGGAAATTATTGGTAAAAAATAATTTGTCTAAAAATAGGTAATTTTGTATGGGAGGTACCAGAAGGGGTTGGCCGATATAGTCCATATTCACTCACGAGTCAAATTTTTGCATGTGTTCATCTCATACAAAATTTTATTGAATTCAGTATTTTTACTAAAAAGATATGTAGGTAAAAATATGGGGGTTAATTCGGTCATTTGTATGGGAGGTACCAGAAGGGGTGTGACAAAGCTTTTGATTTTCTGGGAGTTTATCTGTTATTACAAGGTCATTAAACTGACCAAGTTTAAATGCCATCCAGCTGTCGGTTTGAAAGTTATGGGAGAAATATTAATTATCAAAAAATAGGTAATTTTGTATGGGAGGTACCAGAAGGGGTGGGGCAATTCTGCCCATTTACAATTCCATTACTTCGTTATGGAAAATATTAATACTGAAAAATTTTCATAAGAATCAGTTAAGGTTTACTCCAGTTATTCGGTTTATCCCTCAGGATGACGGTAAAATTTTGAATTTCGAACCCCGGTAGCGACCCCTAAACCTTTAAGAAAAAAATTAAAAAAATTCACATAGAGTTTTTTTGTACGTCTTAATAAAATTTTAAGTTGGCCCATGAAAAATTCCAAAAACATTTTTAAAGACTCACCCTAGTGTTCACGTTTAGATAAGTGTATAGGAGATAACTGAAATCTGACGAAACATTTATGAGTGTAATTGCTATAGACTTTCTTGTTAGAATTTAAATATTACTTAAACCTGAAATAAGTCGTAATTTCTAGTAGAACGAAATTTTTTATCAAAATTGTGAATAAATATACCACTACTTACTAGGCTTGAATTGCTAAACACTCACACTTCACAAACAATTCTCCATTATGCCGCATAGCGTATATTCTCTAGTAAAGTTTGGCAATTTAATACAAATAAAACACCATGCACATAACCACAATAAAAACAGAAATTTCCCCTGAAAAGCTAACAGCACACAGCAAAATAAGTTTTTCTATTTTTAATTGTAAAGTGTATCTAGTTTCACGTCTATACTTTAGCCAGTTGGCGTGTGTTTGCCCACGATAACGAAGTGGAGAATTAAAATCACTTGCAATGAAGCAAAGCCGACATATCACAAACAAGACATTGGATGCTGTCAGCAGTTGGTGATGAATGGTGAAAAATGTGGAAGGAAATAAAACGAATTGTGAAAGCGGAATCTTCAAATAAGTTTACTTTCAATGAAATCTACAATTTACATTCATCACGTTGTTATGATTTATCAGATGGCAATTTTTGCAATTCACTGGAATTTGTATAAGCTACAAAGAGAAAATGATTTTTTTTCTGTTTTTAGCAGGAAATATTCACTTTAAATAAGTTTAAAATTTTTTAAATCTTTGTAGCAATAAATAAACTACAAGTTTAGTTACAAGCATTTATAACTGGTATGAATGAAAAATTGGAATGAAATTTACATTGTGTTTATTTAAAATATTTTAATTATGTGTTGTAAGAGACAGTTGTAATTTCTATGGGTGTTACCAAAAGGACACAATGTTTTCTCAATTTTTATCGCTAAACATTATTGCATGTTCTGTTTAAAAAGTTAAAATATAAACGAACATAATCTTTGGCTTGTGGTTTCTAAAGTTGACAAGATATACGCTAACGGGAATAAATTAAAGTTTAAATCAGAAAAGAAATTTCAATCAGAAGAATTGATTGATATAATTCAGTGCGCTTATAAAAAAAAATTATCAACTAATTTGTATGGGAGGTATCAGAATGGATATGGCAAATGCTTCAGTTTTCTAAGTATATCCTCCAGTTGTCTTTTTGGAAGTTATAACAGAAATTGTAATTTTACAAAATTGGTAATTTTGTAAGGGTAAACATTTCAGAGTAAACTTTTTATAAGCGTAAGAAAGTTTAAGTCGGGCACCCCGACTTACATATACCCCCACCATCAGTATGACATAAAATGTTCTATAATATTGATATTGTTATTCGATTTCTAAAGTGGGGGAGTGGTACATTTGTATGGCAGGTACCTAGGGTTGCCAGACGGTCTTGATTTTTCTTGATTTACAAGAATTTTAAATGCTCGTCAAGAATCAAGAATAAATAAGTTTTGTTAAGATTTTTACAGACCAACCAAAACTACAAATTATATATTTTTTCAAAATGTTTTTTCCATGCACAAAGTTTTATACAAATCAAATGATCAGTTCATTGAAATATTATTGCGAAAATTTTCTTTTAGTGTGTTTGTTCGCAAATCTATCAACACTAATATTTGCCCCCTTTTTTGAACACTAATAACTTGATAACATTTAACAGCCAATTTGAAGCAAATTTTAGCTTAATCGGCTAAAGATCGCCGCCGTATTAGAGAAAATCCTAAGAAGCCAAAGAGAGCCAATGTCAGGCCAGCGAATCGTAATTTTTCTCATTTTATGCTTCTAAGTATGATATTTAAAAATCAACATCAGTAATCCAACTATATTTTTTATACTCTCGACCTAAGGTATGAGGTAATAGTAGACAAACCCTCACAATATAGAATTCAAACATGTAGTAAAAATTTGACTCCGAACTGAATATGGATTATGTCGGCCGACCCCAACTGATTCCTCCCATCAAAAACGATATATTTTTGGAAAATTGATATTCTTCTATTAATTCCAAACCGACAACTGGAGAAAGCTTATATTTGGTTAGTTTAAAAAAAAATCTTTGGAAAACTTTAATTTTACACTTTTGGCACTGTAACCCCTTCAACGTCTTACATATCAGTAAAAGTCTGAACATACGACCGAGAGTCCTATCTCCAACCGTTTACGCACCACAAGCTAAAAAATTTTAATACATAAGTAATTTAATCTAAAATTTTTTAGTTTTAATAACTCGAGACTTACACAATATAACAGTTATAGTTCTGTACTTGATTTGTTAAATGTTTTGCATACATTTATATGAAAATTATATTTTTATAAAAAAAAAATAAAATTGAAATATTTACAACTTGTAACGTATGAGTGTTTTTATTTGTCAAGATTTTTTTTCACTATCAAGATATTTTTTGGTAAATGTCATGAAATTTACAGTTTTAAATCTGGCAAGCCTAGAGGTACCAGAAGGGTACCATCACCCTTAGGGATGAAGGTATATATCATTTGATACGACACAAAAGTGTAACACATAGAAGGAGTCACTTTAGACCCAAGGTTTCTTTGAACCAAATTCGATTCATGACTTTTTAAGTCGTTTGAGCCATGTCCGTCTGTCTGTCTGTCTGTCTGTCTGTCTGTCTGTCTGTCTGTCTGTCTGTCTGTCTGTCTGTCTGTCTGTCTGGTGGCTGTCCGGCTGGTTCGCACGATAACTTTCGAAAGACGCAACCAAATGTTTTGATATTTTGCACGAGTTGTTATTTTCTTAAAAACTACTAACGGTATTGCAAATGGGCTACATGGCCCCGCCCCTTCTGGTACCTCCCATACAAATACATCATTCCGCCCACTTTAGAAATCGAGTAATAATATCAATACACCCTACGGGTCGTCCCCAAATTCTGTATTTAGTAAAGCTACAACAGGATAAAGTTTTGGAAAAAATTTTGAAAGCCTAGCCACGCCCATTCTGGTACCTCCCATACAAATCTACCTTTCCGCCCACTATAGAGATGGTGAAATAATATCAATAAATTAAACGTGATCGGAACCAAATTCTCTTTTTAGTAAAGCTATAACAGGATAAGGTTTGGGGAAAAAAATTGGAAGTCTGTCCACGCCCCATCTGGTACCTCCCATACACCTCTGGTATTGCCCACTTAAGAAATCGATTAATATTATTAAAAGACCTAACGCGATCGTACCCAAATTCTGTGTTTGGTAAAGTTTAAGCAGGATAAAGTTATGGAGAGAAAATCTGGAAGTCTAGACACGCCCCTTCTGGTACCTCCCATACAAATGTCCCACTCCGCCCACTTTAGAAATAAGGTAATAATATCAATACACTCGACACGATCGTGCCCAAATTCTGTATTTTGTTATGTTATAACAGGACAAAGTTTTGGAGAAAAAATTGGAAGTCTAGCGACGCCCCTTATAGTACCTCCCATACAAATGTACCTTTCCGCCCATTTTTGGGATGTAGTAATAATATCAGTACACCCAACGCAATCGTGCTCAAATTCTGTAATTAGTAACGCTATAACAGGATAAAGTTATGGAGAATAAATCTGGAAGCCTAACCACACCCCTTCTCGTACCTCCCATACAAATGTACCACTCCGCCCACTTTCGAAATCGAGTAATAATATCAGTATAATAGAAAATTATTTATTTTACTGAGGGTAAGGGTAAATGTAAGTCGGGTTGCCCGACTGAAACTTTCTAACTGGTTTTAATTACAAATCGGTTAATTTCAATAACACAAGACTTAAACAATATCTTATATTGGGTGATGGTATTTATCAGTCAGTTTAACTGACTGAAATTTCTGTACTGGTTCTCATGAATTTTTTTTCAAAGCTTTACAAAATACAGAATTTGGGCACGATCGTGTCGAGTGTATTGATATTATTATTCTATCTCTAAAATGGGCGGAGTGGTATATTTGTATGGGAGGTACTAGAAGGGGCGTGTCTAGACCTTCAGATTTTTTTCTCAAAAAAAAGTCGTATCAAATGATATATACCCTCCTACCCGCAGAGTGAGGGTACAAAAAGATATGTTTATTCAGACTATGAGGGTCAATTCGGTAGTTTGTATGTGAGGTACCAAACGAAAAGGTCTCGGTTTTCATAGGGTTCCTCTTATATAACAAGAAAAGTGGAATATTTTCCTTTAAACCGAAGATATATTAATTATCAAAACCAGTACAGAAATTTCAGTCAGTTATACTGACTGATAAATACCATCACCCAATATAATATATTGTTTAAGTCTTGAGTTATTGAAAATAATCGATTTGTAATTAAAACCAGTTAGAAAGTTTCAGTCGGGCAACCCGACTTACATTTACCCTTACCCTCAGTAAAACAAATAATTTTCTATTTTATTGATATTATTACTCGATTTTGAAATTGGGCGGAGTGGTACATTTATATGGGAGGTACGTGAAGGGGTGTGTTTAGGCTCCAGATTTATTCTCCATAACTTTATCCTGTTATAGCTTTACTAAATACAGAATTTGCGCACGATTGCGTTGGGTGTACTGATATTATTACTACATCCCAAAAGGGGGCGGAAAGGTACATTTGTATGGGAGGTACCATAAGGGGCGTGTCTAGACTTCCAATTTTTTCTCCAAAACTTTGTCCTGTTATAATATAACAAAATACAGAATTTGGGCACGATCGTGTCGAGTGTATTGATATTATTACCCTATTTCTAAAGTGGGCGGAGTGGTACATTTGTATGGGAGGTACCAGAAGGGGCGTGTCTAGACTTCCAGATTTTTTCTCCAAAACTTTATCCTGCTTAAACTTTACCAAATACCGAATTTGGGCACGATCGCGTTAGGTCTTTTAATAATATTAATCGATTTCTAAAGTGGGCGGTACCAGATGTGTATGGAAGGTACCAGATGGGGCGTGAATAGACTTCCAATTTTTTTCTCTAAAACTTTATCTTGTTATAGCTTTACTCAAAATAGAATTTGGGTACGATCACGTTTAATTTATTGATATTATTTCTCCATCTCTATAGTGGGCGGAAAGGTAGATTTGTATGGGAGGTACCAGAAGGGGCGTGGCTAGGCTTTCAAAATTTTTTCCAAAACTTTATCCTGTTATAGCTTTACTAAATACAGAATTTGGGACGATCCCTTAGGGTGTATTGATATTATTACTCGATTTCTAAAGTGGGCGGAATGATGTATTTGTATGGGAGGTACCAGAAGGGGCGGGGCCATGTAGCCCATTTGCAATACCGTATGTAGTTTTGAGAAAATAATAACTCGTGCAAAATTTCAAAACATTTGGTTGCGTCTTTCGAAAGTTATCGTGCGAACCAGCCGGACAGCCACCCGACAGACAGACAGACAGACGGACATGGCTCAAACGACTTAAAAAGTCATGAATCGAATTTGGTTCAAAGAAACCTAGGGTCTAAAGTGACTCATTCTATGTGTTACACTTTTGGGTCGTATCAAATGATATATACCTTCATCCCTACGGGTGATGGTATAACCAGTTAGAAAGTTTCAGTCGGGCAACCCGACTTACATTTACCCTTACCCTCAGTAAAACAAATAATTTTCTATTTTATTGATATTATTACTCGATTTCGAAATTGGGCGGAGTGGTACATTTATATGGGAGGTACGTGAAGGGGTGTGTTTAGGCTCCAGATTTATTCTCCATAACTTTATCCTGTTATAGCTTTACTAAATACAGAATTTGCGCACGATTGCGTTGGGTGTACTGATATTATTACTACATCCCAAAAGGGGGCGGAAAGGTACATTTGTATGGGAGGTACCATAAGGGGCGTGTCTAGACTTCCAATTTTTTCTCCAAAACTTTGTCCTGTTATAATATAACAAAATACAGAATTTGGCACGATCGTGTCGAGTGTATTGATATTATTACCCTATTTCTAAAGTGGGCGGAGTGGTACATTTGTATGGGAGGTACCAGAAGGGGCGTGTCTAGACTTCCAGATTTTTTCTCCAAAACTTTATCCTGCTTAAACTTTACCAAATACAGAATTTTGGCACGATCGCGTTAGGTCTTTTAATAATATTAATCGATTTCTAAAGTGGGCGGTACCAGATGTGTATGGGAGGTACCAGATGGTGCGTGAATAGACTTCCAATTTTTTTCTCTAAAACTTTATCTTGTTATAGCTTTACTCAAAATAGAATTTGGGTACGATCACGTTTAATTTATTGATATTATTTCTCCATCTCTATAGTGGGCGGAAAGGTAGATTTGTATGGGAGGTACCAGAAGGGGCGTGGCTAGGCTTTCAAAATTTTTTCCAAAACTTTATCCTATTATAGCTTTACTAAATACAGAATTTGGGGACGATCCCTTAGGGTGTATTGATATTATTACTCGATTTCTAAAGTGGGCGGAATGATGTATTTGTATGGGAGGTACCAGAAGGGGCGGGGCCATGTAGCCCATTTGCAATACCGTAAGTAGTTTTGAGAAAATAATAACTCGTGCAAAATTTCAAAACATTTGGTTGCGTCTTTCGAAAGTTATCGTGCGAACCAGCCGGACAGCCACCCGACAGACAGACAGACAGACAGACGGACATGGCTCAAACGACTTAAAAAGTCATGAATCGAATTTGGTTCAAAGAAACCTAGGATCTAAAGTCACTCCTTCTATGTGTTACACTTTTGGGTCGTATCAAATGATATATACCCTCATCCCTAAGGGTGATGGTATAATAAGCCTGAATAACTTTAACAAGTTGCTCATTTGTGCAACTTTGAATGCCATTGAAAGAGACGTGTTAGATCCCAAGTATCTTAAGATCGAATTCTTTTCATGACCTTTTAAGGCAATCAATCAACGAACATATTGAAATCAATCCGGTAAAATTTTTGCTGATACATTTGCGAGGAGCGCCAAAATAGGAATTGGGATTCCACAATACCGAACTTATACTACAAAATTACATATTTATACCATCACCCGTAGGGATGAAGGTATATATCATTTGATACGACCCAAAAGTGTAACACATAGAATGAGTCACTTTAGACCCTAGGTTTCTTTGAACCAAATTCGATTCATGACTTTTTAAGTCGTTTGAGCCATGTCCGTCTGTCTGTCTGTCTGTCTGTCTGTCTGTCTGTCTGTCGGGTGGCTGTCCGGCTGGTTCGCACGATAACTTTCGAAAGACGCAACCAAATGTTTTAATATTTTGCACGAGCTGTTATTTCCTCAAAACTACTTACGGTATTGCAAATGGGCTACATGGCCCCGCCCCTTCTGGTACCTCCCATACAAATACACCATTCCGCCCACTTTAGAAATCGAGTAATAATAGCAATAAACCCAGCGGGATCGTATCCAAATCTGCATTTGGTAAAGCTATAATAGGATAAAGTTTTGGAAAATTTTTTGAAAGCCTAGCCACGCCCCTTCTGGTACCTCCCATACAAATCTACCTTTCCGCCCACTATAGAGATGGAGGAATAATATCAATAAATCAAACGTGATTGAACCCAAATTCTATTTTTAGTAAAGCTATAAAAATTGTAAGTCTATCCACACCCTACTGGTACCTCCCATACAAATGTACCACTCCGCCCATTTTAGAAAAAGGGTAATAATATCAATATAATAGAAAATTATTTGTTTCACTGAGGTTAAGGATATATGTAAGTCGGGTTGCCCGACATAACTTTCTAACTCGTTTTAATTACAAATCGGTTAATTTCAATAACTCAGGACTTAAACAATATCTTATAGTGGGTGATGGTATTTATCAGTCAGTTCATCTGACTGAAATTTTTGTACTGGTTTTCGGTCAATTTAATTGTACAAATGTGCGTAAAATCGGAAAAATCGTGCAAAAATTTGAGCAAACCGGGTCTGTAGGAGATTTAAAAACACCAGTACATGCGCTTACAGCTCGTACTGCACAAAATATTGCTGCTGTTCGCGATAGTGTGGCTGAAGAGCCGTCCACCTCAACTCGTCGTGGTGCTCAACAATTGCACCTCTCACGCTCGTGGTTGAGGACATTATGCATAAAGACTTGCATTTTCAAGCTTACAAGGTGCAATTGACTCAAGAAATAAAGTCTCGTGACCATTCCAAATGTCGTCAATGGTCAGAATGGTGGCAAAAAATGACAACAGTGGATTATCAATTTTCGACAAAAATCATTTTCAGTGATAAGACTCATTTTCACCTCATTGGATTTTTCAATAAGCAGAATTGCCGCATTGGACGAATGCTAATCCAAGAGTGATTATCGAAAAACCAATACACCCACAAAGAGTGACTGTTTGGTGCGGTTTATGGGCTGGCGGCATCATCGGGCCGTATTTCTTCCAAAATCAGGCCAGTCAGGCAGTTACTCTGAATGGTTTTCGCTGTCGTGAGATGATAACGAACTTGTTAAGGCCCGAATTGGAAGATATGGATGTAGACGATATGTGGTTTCAACAGTACGGTGCCACCTGCCACACGCTAACTTAACAATGGTTCTATTGCGCAACAAATTTAATGGCCGTGTTATCTCACGTGGTGGCGATGTCAATTGGCCGCCATGATATTGTGTTTTGACACCGTTGGATTTCTTTCTTTGGAGTTATTTCAAAGAAAAGGTGTACGTCGATAAGCCAGCAACAATTCAAGAGCTAAAGGATGAGATAATTCGACACATTAATGGCATAGAAACTCTCCCGCCAGTTTTTATACCATCACCCTTAGGGATGAGGGTATATATCATTTGATACAAAAAACCAGTACAGAAATTTCAGTCAGGTAAACTGACTGATAAATACCATCACCCAATATAAGATATTGTTGAAGTCTTGAGTTTTTGAAATGAATAGATTTTTAATTAAAATAAAATTACTTATGTATATTTTTTCCCCTGCTTGTGGTGCAAAATCGTCCAAAACTTTACATATTTGTGTAGGGGGTATAGTTGCCGGTTTGGAATTTATGTGAGAAATATTAATTTTTCAAAAAAAAAAATAATTTTGATAGGGGGTACCAAATTTTCATACGTACAACTTACGAATAATTTGACTGAATTCAGTGCACTTACAAAAAAAGATATGTATGTAAGACTATAGGGGTGAGTTCGGTCCATTGTGTGGGAGGTACCAGAAGGGGTGTGTCAAATAGTTAGGCTCTCTGAGGTTTCGCCTCCTATCACAACATTAATTTATCGACCAATGTTCATAACCCCCCAAGTGACTGTTTGGAAGTTATGGGTGAATTATTAATTTTCCAAAAATAGGTAATTTTGTATGGGAGGTACCAGAAGGGGTGACCCGATATAGTCCATATTCACTCCTGATTCATATTTTCATAAGCGTACAAATTACTCATAATTTGACTGAATTCAGTGTACTTAGAAAAAAGATATGTTTGTAATACTATGGGGGTGAGTTCGGTCATTTGTATGGGAGGTACCAGAAGGGGTGCGTCAAATAGTTAGGTTTTCTAGGGTTTTGCCTCCTATAATAACATAAATTAATCGACCAATTTTCATTACCCCCCAAGAGTCCGTTTGGAAGTTATAGGAGAAATATTAATTTTCGAAAAATAGGTAATTTTGTATGGGAGGTACCAGAAGGCGCGAACTGATATAGTCCATCTTCATACCTGAGTCTAATTTTCTTAAGCAAACATCATACGCAAAATTTGAGTGATCTCAGTTTACTTACAAAAAAGATATGTATGTAAAAATATAAGGGTCAATTCGGTCATTTGTATGGGAAGTACCAAAAGGGGTGTGTCAAATAGTTAGGCTCTCTGAGGTTTCGCCTCCTATCACAACATTAATTTATCGACCAATGTTCATAACCCCCCAAGTGACTGTTTGGAAGTTATTGGAGAAATATATAATTTCCAAAAATAGGTCATTTTGTATGGGAGGTACCAGAAGGCGTGAACCGATATAGTCCATATTCATACCTGAGTCTAACATTTATAAGCAAACATCATACGCAAAATTTGAGTGATCTCAGTTTACTTGCAAAAAAAGATATGTATGTAAAACTATAAGGGTCAATTCGGTCATTTGTATGGGAGGTACCAGAATGGGTGGGGCAAAGGTTTCGGTTTTCTTAGGGTTTGTCTACTTTTGTAAGATAAATAAACTGACCAAATTCAAACATCCTCCGGTTGTCCGTTTGGAAGTTATGGAAGAAATATTAATTTTCCAAAAATAGGTAATTTTGTATGGGAGGTACCAGAAGGGGTTGGGCTATTCAGCCCATTTACAATCCCATAAGTTCGTTTTGAAAAATATTGATACTGGTAAATTTTCATACCGATCCGTTAAGGTTTACTCGAGTTATCCTGCTGACCAGCCATCCAGCCAGCCAGCCAGCCAGCCAGCCTGCCAGCCAGCCAGCCAGCCAGCCAGACAGACGGACATAGCTCATTCTTCTTAAAAAGTTCTGAAACGAATTTGGTCTTAAGATACTTGGGGTCTAACTCGTCTCCTTTAATGCGTTACACTTTTTTTCGTATCAAATGATATATACCCTCATCCCTAAGGGTGATGGTATAAAAAGTGTAACGCATTAAAGGAGACGAGTTAGACCCCAAGTATCTTAAGACCAAATTCGTTTCAGGACTTTTTAAGACGATTGAGCTATGTCCGTCTGTCTGGCTGGCTGGATGGCTGGTCAGCAGGATAACTCGAGTAATCCTTAACGTATCGGTATGAAAATTTACCAGTATCAATATTTTTCAAAACGAACTTATGGGATTGTAAATGGGCTGAATAGTCCCACCCCTTCTGGTACCTCCCATACAAAATTACCTATTTTTTGGAAAATTAATATTTCTTCCATAACTTCCAAACGGACAACGGGAGGATGTTTGAATTTGGTCAGTTTATTTATCTTGCAAAAGTAGACAATCCCGGTACCTTCCATACAAATGACCGAATTGACCCTCATACGTTTACATACATATCTTTTTTGTTAGTAAACTGAATTCACTAAAATTTTGCGTGTGATGTTCGCTTATGAAAAGTTGAATTAGGAATAAATATGGACTATATCGGTTCACGCCCTCTGGTACCTCCCATACAAAATTACCCATTTTTGGAAAATTAATATTTTTCCCATAACTTCTCAACGGACACTTGGGGGGTAATGAATATTTGTCGATAAATTTTTGTCGTGATAGGAGGCAAAACCTCAGAGAGCCTAACTATTTGACACACCCCTTCTGGTACCTCCCATACAAATGACCGAACCCACCCCCATAGTGTCACATACATATCTTTTTTGTAAGTAAAGTGAATTCACTCAAATTTTGCGTATGATGTTCGCTTGTGAAAATTAGACTCAGGAATGAACATGGACTATATCGGTTTACGCCTTCTGGTACCTCCCATACAAAATTACCTATTTTTGGAAAATTAATATTTCTCCCATAACTTCCAAACGGACACTTGGGGGGTAATGAAAATTGATCGGTAAATTTATCTTCTGATAGAAGGCAAAACCTCAGAAAACCTAACTATTTGACACACCCCTGTTGATGCCTCCCATACATATCTTTTTTGTAAGTACATCAGATTGTAAGATTTTAATCAGAAATGAATATGGACTATATCGGATCACCCCTTCTGGTACCTCCCATACAAAATGACTTTGTTTGGAAAAGAAATATTTCTCCCATAACTTCTAAGTCAGCACCTGGGGGGGGTAATCAAATTTGGTCAGTAAATTTTTCTTGTAATAGGAAGCAAAGCCTCAGCAACCCAAACTATTTGGCACACCGCTTCTGGTACCTCCTATATAAATATATGGGAAATTTCCCCTTTTACATACGAAAAAAGTCAGACACGATGTGCTGCCCCTAATTGCACCTTGTGTACAAATAGGAAAAAAAATAATACATAATTAATTTTTTTTTTAAATCTATTAATTTGAATAACACAAGACTTAAACAATATCTTATATTGGGTGATGGTATTTATCAGTCAGTTTACCTGACTGAAATTTCTGTACTGGTTAAAGAAATCAATTGCCACTAAATACTAGTTACGTAGTCGATTACAGGAGGTTAATTTCCACATGAAACTAGCTATATGGTAAAATACAGCGAACTAACTACTGAGCTTGATCCAAGTAAACGAGGATGGGTCAATTTGAATGCGTGTTTGCTAAAATGTTTTGTTTTTATTTATTCATATTTGCTGTTTGTTGTTTGTTTGTCACGTTAGTTGAGTGAAAAAACAAACTTGAATATTTGGTGGTGGAGTTTTAATTCTTGCAAGCGTTCTTTAGTCGTGATTTGATAATCATGCAAGTAAAGTGCTTGTTATTAATTATATTGATGTAATTAAAGAAGTGAGAATTTGAATATTACTTTGATAAGTATTTAATAAGTATTAATTAATCAAGTATTAATTAATCAAGTATTAATTAATCAACAGTCCCAAAGAAATAGGTCCGTAGTCAGTAATAAAGAACTAGAGAAAAAATTTGGAACCAATGTACCAGTAACATAGTTGGTATGTCAGAACTATAGCAGTAGCTAGTACAGGGTAATGCAGGGGAAGTGAGTATATTACCCCCAATGACAAGCCCATGTTAAATTCGCCAGTTAAAAGCCATTGAAGGTAAATTAGTCGGAACTAGCCATGTTTACTTAGGAACTAACTATGCTACAGGTTTTGAACTAGTTCCATTTCCTGGCGGGCTATTATGCCTCAACGTCAACGAAAATTTGGAACATTGGATGGATTTGTGTTTTATTCAAAATCAACATCGCCCCTAAAATTTAACCACCCTTTATAAGCTATATCAATAATATATAGCACGGCTAAATGCGACGTATAAAGCAGGTTGGGAAATACGAGGAAAAATGTGCACTACAACTTCGGAGATTGTTGTTTCTAGGCTTTTGTGAATGGTTATGCCATCAGCTTTAACATTTGGAACATATTCTAAACATATTCACTTGTTCGTTGCGTTGGTATCGACAGATATAATTTTTGTTTTTTTAGAATTGTCCAGTGTGTTATACGCAGATTATGAAACCTAACATATTACTATCTGTTGTGTAGTATATGGTGACTCTTAACAGGCTGGTGATAAACAAAATGATTTAAAAGACACATGAATGCTTTACTAGCCTAATCGATTAATAAAGCATAAAGCTAATAGCTAATGTCATTTAAAACTTCGGTTATATTTTCATTCAAATTTAACGATGTAAAAAATGTCCAACCCTAGCGCAACTTTGAGGTTATTTGCTGTACCATACATTAAAATAGATATGTATATAGAATTGATGATAATACCTTTTGTAATTTCGATTGGTCCAGATATTGTCAGGCAGTGTAACATCACTGTGCTATTAAATGCGGACAAGATGTTATTTAACAGTAATGAAAAAAAATAATTTGAATGGTTTTAGGCCCATCTTAGAAATTAAAGACTTTTTTAACAGTATTTTGTGAAATTCGTTTATTGTTTTACTTAGACATGCCCTCACTTCCAGCATCTATATCACGACAGTGTTATGAATATAAGTTTCACATATTGCTGTTATATCTGAACATTGCATTAGCTAGATAAATTAGTAAAACTGGATCAAAAATCTAAATTAGGTTTTGTATTCTCTAGTAAGAATATAACAACAAAAATACGGTTTCGATTCCGTTGCTAAAACAGAATTAACCCACTATTTATACTCGTACAATAAACAGATATATTCTCCTAATTTGCACTTTCATTTGCACTTCCAAAGTGTATTTCACATTCCAAAGAATTATAGCCATCAATTTACCATCAGTGGCAAAATTTTAAATTCTATCCATCCGCATTCTTTATAAATTACCTAATTTATTGAAAATATTTTGGGGGCCCACCATCTATCCTTGACCAACGTACAAAGTCTATAAAAGTCATCCAATAAGTTTAATTTATACTATTAAGTTACCAAAGAGAATAAGAGGCAGTCTTTGCTTTGTGTCTTTTAGGAATTCCATCAATTTACTACTTCACTGTGAAGTGAAGGGAAGTGTCTTTCCGGTGATTGTTGTCAAAAGAATACATAGTAAAAAGAAATGAATCGTTTTATTACGATTGCTTAAGAACATTTTGGAGAATCAAAAAAAATAGAAATCTTTTTAAATTGAATTAATTTTTTTATGCATATGCGGCGAAAAGATGAATGAATGCTGAATGTTTTACCAACAAACTCCTAATTAACAATTATTATACCATTTGTAACCTTCCATTAGTCTAATACGAACCTTATTACAAATTTGTACATTTTAAGAGATATAAATAATTTCGTCGTTATCAGTGCCAAGACTAAACTCTGTTTAAACAATATTTATTTGTTTAAAGTACACGTTATTTAACAACAATTATTTTGCACTTAAGTATTTATTGTATATATCCTACCAGACATCTTACATAACTCATTTTACGCTCGGATATTTTCCAAATTCTTATTTGTTTATTACACTCGCGGATGCCTGCCACATGAATTAAATTTAGCATCCTTCTCTTTTATCCTGCTTCGCACACCCCAATCACATTTGTCTTTAACCACTACATCTCCACCACCAAAGCCATTACCAAAGCATCAGCAAGTTGTACTGCCTCTGTGCTTTTGTTTCTCCTTATCAAAGAAGGCATCTGGAGCAAGTGCTTTGTAAAAGCCCTCAGCACCATTCAATATTAAGTGGTGTTAGCTCGGCGTCGTTGTTTATGTATATTACTTTAGCGATTAACTTAATCTTTGCCTGTGAAATGCTTCAGGATTGCTGAGCTATTTTCTTTAAAGTTATATGAGACAGCGAAGATACATATGATTGCTATTTGAAAATATGTATGTGTTTGGCCAAGTGGTTTCAAATTTAAATTAAGTTTAGTGTGGAATGAACTTAGTGTAACACAATAAGCTGTTCTGATAGCAAAATTGTATATTGCAGTAGATACGGGAATTTAATTTCAGGGTGCGCAGTAGCAAAACGAGTTCGATTCATTAACAGGCAAATATAAAAAATAATATGTTGTCATATTTAGATTTTTGACAATTTCCACACTGTAAATTCGGTAACAAATAAAGAGTTTTTTTTGGATTTATTAGCAAAAAATTTGTTTCAGGAAATGAGCTAATGTGTAGGTTAATCCCAATCAGTGCACCTGCAACAAAGATATGTTTGTAAATGTAGGATATGGATGAATAGGATCATATACATATGAGAGTTACCAGAGCCGTATTGGATATGATTCGGTTTTCTAATATTTTGCGAACTATAGCAAGATAATTTATCTGACCATATTCAAATATATTTCAGGGTTCCGTTCAGAAGGGGTCGTACGAAAGAGTCCATGTTCTTCCCTTTATTCAGTGTACTTACAAAATGATATATATGTAAATATATATGGGTGAATTCGGTCACTTATATGGGTGATACTCGAAGGAGTTACTTGCCAGTATTCACATATAAATAAGTAATAAAAAAAATTTAACGTTGCCCAGTGATGCTCAGAATTGTAAATTTTTATTATTGAAGGAATTTCCTTTCTAGTAGAAATCTATCAGTGATTTAGAAAAAAGTTTCAAAAATCAAAAATCTAACAAATGAGAAAGTTTCAGTCGGGTAAACTGACTTATATATTCCCTAACCCTCACTAAAACAATAAAATTTGCTAAACAATTACAGAATTTTGCAATATCGCGTTGGCTGTATTGATATTATTTCTTGATTTTTAAAGTGGGCGGAATGGGCGGTACATTTAAATGGGAGGTACCAGAAGGGACGTGTCTGGACATCAAATTTGTAAACCCTCACCCTACGGGTAGTAGATTATATATCATTTGATACGACCCAAAATTTTAACATATAGAAGGAGTCACTTTAGACCTTAGGTTTCTTTGATCCAAATTCGATTCATGACTTTTTAAGTCGTTTGAGCCATGTCCGTCTGTCTGGCTGTCCAGCTGGTACGCACGATAACTTTCGAAAGACGAAACCAAATGTTTTGAAATTTCGCACGAGGTAATATTACCCCAAAACTACTGACGGTATTGTAAATGGGCTACATAGCCCCGCCCCTTTGGAAACCACCCATACAAATATATAATTCCGCCCACTTTAGAAATTGAGTAATAATGTCAATACACCCACCGGGATCGTAACCAAATTCGGTGTTTAGTAAAGCTATAACATGATAATGTTTAGGAAAAAAAATTGGAAGTCTAGCCACGCCCATCTGGTACCTTCCGTGCTAATCTGATACCGCCCTTTTTAGAAATCGATTAATATTATTAACATAACTGACGCGACCGTGCCTAAATTCTGTATTTAGTAAAGCTCAAGCAGGATAAGGTTTTTGAGAAAATATCTAGAATTCTAGAAACGTACCTTCTGGTACCTCCATTACAAATGTACCACTCCGCCCACTTTCAAGATGGAGTAATAATATCAATACGCTCGACACGATCGTGCCCAATTTCTGTATTTTGTTAAATTTTAACAGGATAAGGTTTTGGAGAAAAAAATTGGAAGTCTAGCGATGCACCTTATGGTACCTGCCATACAAATGCACCTTTCCACCCACTTTAGAGATAGAGCAATAATACCAATACACTCGACACGATTGTGCTCAAATTTTGTATTTTGTTAAGCTATAACAGGACAAGGGTTTAGAGAAAAAAAGTGGAAGTCTAGTCGCGCCACTTTCGGTACCTCCCATACAAAAGTACCCACATTCAAAATGTACGCCCACTTTTTATACCATCACCCTTAGGGATGAGGGTATATATCATTTGGTACGAAGTGTAACACATAGAAGGAGTCACTTTAGACCATAGGTTCCTTTAAATCAAATTCGATTCATGCCTATTTAAGTCGTTTGAGACATATCTGTCTGTCTGTCCGGCTGGTGCGCACGATAACTTTCGAAAGACGCAACCAAATGTTGTGAAATTTTCCACAAGTTAATATTTCTCCAAAACGTCTTACGGTACTGCAAATGGGCTACATGGCCCCTCAACTTGTGGTACCTCCCATACAAATACATCATTCCGACCACTTTAGAAGTCGAGTAATAATATCAATACACCCAAAGGGATCGTACCCAAATTCTGTATTTAGTAAAACTATAACAGGATAAAGTTTTGGAAAAAAAAATTGGAAGTCTAGCCACGCCCTTCTGGTACCTCCAATACAAATGTACCTTTCCGCCCACTTTGGAGATGGAGTAATTATATCAATAAATCCAATGCGATCGTACCCAAATTCTTCATTTAGTAACGCTATAGCAGGATACAGTTTTTGAGGAAAAAAACTGGAAGTCTAGCCACGCCCCATCTGGTACCTCCCATATCCATCTGGTACCGCCCACTTTCAAAATTGATTAATATTATTAGTAGACCTAACACGATCGTGTCCAAATTCTGCATTTAGTAAAGTTCAAGCAGGATAAAGTTTTGGCGAAAAAATCTGGAAGTCTAGGCATGCCTCTTCTGGTACCTGCCATACAAATGTACCATTCCGCCCACTTTGGATATGAACTAATAATATCGATACACTCGACACGATCGTGCCCAAATTCTGTATTTTGTTGTTATAATAGGATTAAGTTTTAGAGAAAAAATTGGAAATCTAGCGACGCCGTTATGGTACCTCCCATACAAATGTACTTTTCCGCCCACTTTAGAGATGAAGTAATATCATCAATACACTCGACACGATCGTGCCCAAGTTCTGTATTTTGTTAAGTTATAATAGGATAAAGTTTTGGGGGAAAATGTGGAGGTCTAGACACCCCCCTTCTGGGTCCACCAATAGAAATGTACCACTCTCCCCACTTTAGAATTCGAGTAATAATATCAATATAATAGATAATTTTTTGTTTTACTGAGGGTGAGGGTATATGTAAGTCGGGTTGCCCGACTGAATCTTTCTTACTGGTTTTCGTATCAAATGATATATACCCTATGGTCGAAAAAATAAGTTTATGTTTTCTCCCCCCAGTTTTGTAGTTTGTCTGAAAACAATCTGATGACATCAAATTTTTTCGGATCCGTGCACCCAACGACCCCCCGAAATAGTATTTGTAACGCTGTAACGTCATTTGATATCCGATCAATACGACGCGCATATCGTCATTCATGACTTATCAAGGGCTATATTTTGTCTTTAGGTAATTTTTGACCAATTTTAGTTTTGATTTTTTTACTTCTTTCGTTACACCCTGAATATCCCCATTTCTGATGCAATTCGTAAATACCATAGAAAAATATGAAAATTTCGGTTTTGAAGTATATATTTTTATTCATAAACAAAAAAGTTATAGAGGTTTTATAAATCAAGAAGTCACCCCACACAGATTCGAAAAAATTTTATGTCATCAAATTGTCTTCAGACAAACTTCAAATCTGGGAGGAGAAAACACAAACTTTTTTTCCGCCATATAGAGTGACCCTATCTAATATACCCTCAGCCCTTAGTGTGATGGTATAAAAAGTGTAACGCATTAAAGAAGACGAGTTGGACCCCAAGTATATTAAAACCAAATTCGTTTCAGGACTTGTTAAGACGATTGAGGTATGTCTGTCTGTCTGGTGAGCAGGATAACTCAAGTAAACCTTAAGTTATCCGTATGAGAATTAACCAGTATCAATATTTTTCAAAACAAACTAATTGGATTGTAAATGGGCATTATAGCCCTATCTCTTCTGGGACCTCCTTATAAAATTACCGATTTTTGGATAATTTTTATTCCTTTCATAACCTCCAAACGGAAGACCGGAGGGTATTTGAATTTGGTGAGTTTATTTATCTTGCAAAAGTAGACAGACCCTAATTAAACCGAAACCTTTGCCGCGCCCCTTTTGGTAACACCCATTCAAAATTACCTAATTATGGATAATTAGTATTTCTTTCATAACTTCAAAACGGACGACCGGGGGGTATTTTAATTTGGTAGGTCTACTTATCTTGCAAAAGTAGGCAAACCCTAAGAAAACCGAAACCTTTGCTTCGCCCCTTCTGGTTCCTCCCATACAAATGACCGAATTGACCCTCATAGTTTACATATCTTTTTTGTAAGTACACTGAATTCAATCAAATTTTGCGTAAGATGTTCGCTTATGAAAATTGGACTTAGGAATGAATATGGAAATATGAAATTTATGTACTGGTTTTCCAGTTTGTTTATTATAAACGTCGTGTATAATTCATGATTTTAAAACGGAAGAAAAGCTTTGCGAGTTTGTCAATGCCGTTGCGTGGACGAAAGTAAAGATGATGGTGAGTTTTCATCTGACGACAGTGAAAATTTTAAAATTTTGAAGTTTTATTTCAAAGGCCATATGGCCTTACTGCTAGAGATGGGCACGTGAGTGGTTTTGACTCACGTTCATGCACGCTCACGTGATTGAAATGGTCACTCACGCACGCTCACGTTCGAATATTTTTTCGCTACTCACGTTCACGCACGCTCACGTGAGGAAATTTTGTACTCACGCACATTCACGTGAGCGTGAATCACGACAATCACGCCAAATAAAAAGTAAATTTTTTTTTATTGTTTCTATAATTATTTGTATTTTATAGTTCATTTTAATTTTTAAAATGATATTTACCCTCATCCCTAAGGGTGATGGTATAAACATAGTAGATTAATATGGAAATAAATAAATTTATGAATACATAACATCATAATAAAATATTAATATTATATGTTTGAAACCCAACTACATAATATGTGTGACGTGCACGACACACATGCTATTAGACAGTGTTTTTTGGTACGACACGTCTAACTAAATGAATGCCTGTGTAACTGAAATTCCAAATTAAAAAAGCATATTCACTTGATCTTCTAAGTTATTTCACAAATTATTCACGAATTCGTGAATATGTCCCCATTGACATAAATCCCAAATTCGTTTTTCGGACAAGTTTTAATAAACTTTATAAATGTAAATATTTAAAAATTTAGGCTTTGTGGGAAAGTTGAAGTTTTGGATATATATATTTTCGATATCTGATGACGGATCCAGATAACATATATATGAATATAAGGGGGAAAAAATTTAGAATTTTGTCGGTCCACACCCCAAAAATTATAAGTCTTTGCTGATTTTAGGATTGCCAACTTTTGAGCACGATTGGGGTATGTAAACGCTTTGGGCTTACAGCTTTTAAGCTCCTATATATGGTTGGCGTGTCCTTTGAGTAGTAATTCAACACAGTTGTCAGTAATACATCATAGAAAATCTAGCAAAATTTGGTTCAATTTTAATTAATTCAAGTCGTTTTCATTTCAGGATATGGAAGGTGGGCGTGTACTTGGGCCGATTTTCACAAAATTTCGTTTTTATCTTTTCTATTTATAAAAGCAATGTGTACTAATTTCCCTTTTTATATCATCACCCTTAGGGATGATGTAACGCCTTAAAGGAAACGAGTTAGACCCGAAGTATCTTAAGACCAAATTCGTTGCAGTACTTTTTAAGGCGATTGAGCTATGTCCGCCTGTCTGCCTGGCTGGTGCGCAGGATAACTCTAGTAAACCTTAACGGATCGGTATAAAATTTACCAGTATTAATATTTTTCACAACGAACTTATGGGATTGTAAATGGGCAGAATAGCCCCACCCCATACAAAATTACCTATTTTTGAATAATTAATATTTCTTTCATTACTCCCAAATGCATGACCGGAGTATATTTAAATTTGGTCAGTTTATTTATCTTGCAATAGTAGACAAACCCTAAGAACACCGATACCCTTACCACACCCCTTCTGGTACCTCCTATACAAATGACCCAATTGACCCTCATACATTTACATGCATATCTTTTTTGTAAGTAAACTGAATTCACTCGAATTTTGCGTATGGTGATCGTTTATGAAACTCAGGAATGAATATGGACTATATCGGTTCACGCCTTCTGGCACCTACCATACAAAATTACCTATTTTTGGAAAATTAATTTTTCTCCCATAACTTTCAAACGGACAATTGGGGGGTAATGATAATTGGTCGATTAATTTATATTGCAATAGAATGCGAAACCTCAGAAGCCATAACTATTTGACACACCCTTTCTGGTACCTTCCTTATAAATAATCGATATTGCCCCTTTTCAAACATATCATTTTGTATATACACCGAATTCAGACAAGTTTTGCCAAGGTAAGCGTTCATTGAACGTTGATTTACGAAAACAAGCAGACACGTTGTGCTGGCCCTAATTGTACCTCCTATACAAGTAATTCAAAGACAAAAAGCAGACAAAAAACAATCTATAAGTAATTATATTTTAATTAAAAGTCTATTAATTTCAATAACCCCAAACAGAAACAATATCGTATATTGGGTGATGGTATTTATCAGTCAGTTTACCTGACTGAAATTTCTGTGCTGGTTTAATATCTCCTTTTATTTATGGCCTCCGTTTGTATGAAAACACGACACTGCACAATGGTCTCTCTGAGCAAATATGTGGCCAAATTAAATTTTTTTACTTTGTGTTTTACCATTTTTGTTTTTACACAAAAATTAAAAACACATCAATGCAACCAGAAATAAATTCTATTTTTGTAAACTGTTGTTTACCGTCACTGGAGCGACAATGTTAAAAATTTTTAGAATAGTTTCGAAAACAATTGAGTGCAGTACAACATATACATTTCGTCGTACGGGGTTTTATACAAATATAACAAGTTTACAAAAAAGTTGTAATGGATAATCTTACTCACAGTAAGTACTTAAATAATTCCCTATAACAAGTTTGAAACAAGAAAGATAAATAGGAAAAAATTGACCTTGTTTACAAGCATTTTTAATTTTATAATTTTGCACTTTTTTCAAATTGATTTAAAGTTTTAAAAAAAAGTCCAAGTTTGTCCAGCATAAAATTAACTTTAAAAAACAACATGTGATCTGCTCAACTATATTCTTTAATTATATTTTACGAATACTTGCGATTATAAAATGTATATACATTTTTCTAGACAACCTTCGCTTCAAAAATATTAAGACGAATATGACGAAATATGAAGAATATGAAGGCAAATTCGAAGATGGTAATATAATCTAAGAGAGCAAGCTAGACATAACTGACACTTAATGTTTAATTTTATTTTCACAGCATAAAAAATAAAATTTTAATTGAATTAATATTTGTTTTTATTTCTTATATATAAGTTAGCAAAGCAGAAAGCAGAACTTTGGATCAATTAGGAAAAAAAAGTTATACAATTGACAACATATAACAATATTAATATATTTCTGAACAAAAATTATAATTTTCTTAACTTAAATATTTTTGGCCAGAAAAAATTGATTTGAAACCATTGTGCACCGGAGTAGCTACCGCATGCATTAAAATGAAGTAACCTTTTCGTTATTATTTACTTTTATTAATTCTAATAATCATACAAAGTGATCAACGTTTTTTCTAAAGAGTTTTGTAAATATCCTCAAATAATTTTTTTAAATTCATTCAGTACGATTGTCCATATACATTGTATCAAAAAATCAAAATTTTTGTCAAATAAGATACCTTCACTTAGTTGTGAATTAAAGCGAAACGCATTCATCGATTTTCATGATCTATGTCTCATTTTGTTCATTGGTTATGTGCATTACGGTAATGTAGTAGGACTTGAAAATTTATTATATTTTAAATATAAAAAATTTAATTTTTAGACAATTTTTTTATATTTTTAAAAAACTTTTTATATCTACGAAACTGTTCATTATGCAGAGAAATTACTTATGAACAGGAATATTAATTCCTTAATTTCGGATATTTGTTTTATCAAAATTAGACTAGTCGTTCTTGAGTTATGCCCACCAAACGTGGCTGTAGGAGCTTAAAAACTTCACATGTTAACATACTCGAATCGTGCTGGCTATCCTAAAATCTGCAAAGACATCATTCTTGGGGGGTGGCACTGACAAAAATCCAACACCGATTTTTACGACCACCCTAACATACATATTTATATATACTTTATTTCGTTGTTAAATTCATTGAAAAAGGTTTCCAACAGTTTATATAAAAATTAATTTATTACCTAATTATATGCTGTAAATTCTATGAACCATAACTATTTTTTTTCTTTGCGTGAGTGGCGTGAGTAGCGTGATTCACGAAAAGTATGCACTCACGCACGCTCATGCACGAACATTTTTTTGGCACTCACGTTCATGCACGCTCACGTGAGCGATTTTCCAACTTACTCACATTCACGCGTGAATCACGCATGATTCACGTGATTCACGCCAATCACGTAACGAGTGCCCATCTCTACTTACTGCACTGCGACGTTGAAGATCTTCGCTTCCTAATTTTGAACTAAAATCGCCCAGGACATTTTTCATGTCGTCGCGAGTGCAGCAATATATGTTTCATATAAGCGCTGGTATAATGTGCCTTTATTAGCATCGTCTTTATCTTCCGTCGGGTAGTGCAGAAATCAGCGTGAAGTAAAAATATTAAGCTTTAAAGTGGATTGTGGATAGCCGATCACTTATTGTATTCAACCGCGAGATTAAGTATTTGGGCTATTTATAATTGCCACCCGAATTCGTGTTTTTCGGCATGGTAGCATTCCGGTCCTGACAAGCTCATCCACTGGATGGCGGTAATGTGAAACTTGTATTTGTCAATAAGATCCGTCAGTCAGAGAGGTTTCAGAAATGTTTTCTTATGTGAACAACTCAATCTATATATATAAAAATGAATTGCTATGCGTTAGTCTCGCTAAAACTCAGAAACGGGTGGACCGATTTTCATAATTATACCATCACCCTTAGGGATGAAGGTATATATCATTTGATACGACCCAAAAGTGTAACACATAGAAGGAGTCACTTCAGGCCCTAGGTTTCTTTGAACCAAATTCGATTCATGACTTTTTAAGTCGTTTGAGCCATGTCCGTCTGTCTGTCTGTCTGTCTGTCTATCTGTCTGGTGGCTGTCCGGCTGGTTCGCACGATAACTTTCGAAAGACGCAACCAAATGTTTTGAAATTTTGCACGAGTTATTATTTTTTCAAAACTACTTACGGTATTGCAAATGGGCTACATGGCCCCGCCCCTTCTGGTACCTCCCATACAAATACATCATTCCGCCCACTTTAGAAATCGAGTAATAATATCAATACACCCTACGGGATCGTCCCCATAAACAGGATAAAGTTTTGGAAAAAATTTTGAAAGCCTAGCCACGCTCCTTCTGGTACCTCCCATACAAACCTACCTTTCCGCCCACTATGGAGATGGAGAAATAATATCAATAAATCAAACGTGATCGTACCCAAATTCTGTATTTAGTAAAGCAATAACGGGATAAAGTTTTGGAGAAAAAAATTGGAAGTCTATCCACGCCCCATCTGGTACCTCCCATTCACATCTGGTACCGCCCACTTTAGAAATCGATTAATATTATTAAAAGACCTAACGCGATCGTGTCCAAATTCTGTATCTGGTAAAGTTCAAGCAGGATAAAGTTTTGGAGAAAAATTTGGAAGCCTAGACACGCCCCTTTTGGTACCTCCCATACAAATGTACCGCTCCGCCCACTTTAGAAATAGGGTAATAATATCAATACACTAGACACGATCGTGCCCAAATTCTGTATTTTGTTATATTATAACAGGACAAAGTTTTGGAGAAAAAATTTGAAGTCTAGAGACGCCCCTTATGGTACCTCCCATACAAATGTACCTTTCCGCCCACTTTAGGGATGTAGTAATAATATCAGTACACCCAACGCAATCGTGCCCAAATTCTGTATTTAGTAAAGCTATAACAGGATAAAGTAATGGAGAATAAATCTGGAAGCCTAGTCACACCCCTTTTCGTACCTCCCATACAAATGTACCACTCTGCCCACTTTCGAAATCGAGTAATAATATCAATATAATAGAAAATTATTTGTTTTACTGAGGGTAAGGGTAAATGTAAGTCGGGTTGCCCGACTAAAACTTTCTAACTGGTTTTAATTACAAATCGATTAATTTCAATAACTCAAGACTTAAACAATATCTTATATTGGGTGATGGTATTTATCAGTCAGTTTAACTGACTGAAATTTCTGTACTGGTTTTTTTTTTGTTTTGTTCGTTATATATTTTCCGGATGGTTAAAACACATTTTTTTTTCTAAAAGTGAAAATCAAAAGGGCTATATCTCATGAACTATCTTTCAGTGGTATGAAGATGTGATTTGTTACATATGTTGTTGTTGCAGTATGAATTACAGTAAGGGTGGAAGTGGGGTGTGCTACACCGTTCGCCCAGAGATATGAATAGTAAGGTAGGCCATTTTTTTTAGTCGCAAAATTCGTAACCTAAATCGGAATCTACGATGAGTTGTTAGAAAATTTCACCAATAAACCTTGTGACTAAAATCAATTCCTAGCTCCTGCTGGAAAGCATGAATATTTCGGATAGACATTTTTTGTTTTTTAATGAGATCAAACCGAAAACTTCAGATACATATTTTTTGAGACCTTCTGCGTAAAACTGACTTCCCAACAAACTAAATGAGGTATTACAGAAGCAAATCTATGTATTGGTTAAAAAGTTATGGCCTCTGAGAGTTGGCATACAGAAATTAAGTTTTAAAAAACATTTTTCAGAATATTGGGCGGGATCCCAAACAATGTCAAAAATATACCATTCTCTTAGT